>CM065053.1:8002500-8235000 GCA_032883995.1 Coronaproctus castanopsis
TTTCATATTTTCAACTACTTTTAAATGTTACATCTACGCACGAAGAAAAGACTGCTTCGATGAAAAACAGAAATTACTGATCGTGTAAGGGTACGTAAATACTGATGAAGGTACATCAGTATTGTACTACTGTTAGTATTAGTGACTGTGTACGAGCCGCTTTTGAGTTGTTAGGGCTTTGGGAGTTTATTCCACACGAAGGGGAATATAATTAAAAGTGAATCACTCACTTTCAAGGACCCAGTATCTGGCGCGCACAAAAATGGAATTGAGAGTACATGGAGGGCAGCAAAGGCTGACATTTCTTTTAGTGGTCGACGAGTGTCACACTTACCAGGAAATCTAGCGCATTATGTGTTCAATAAACGGTGTGCGTTTCATAAGTTGGATAGAACGGCAGAATTTTTTAAACTAGCGACCAGGGCATGTAATCCTCTTCAACCATTCGTCGGTTCGTCATCTGAAGATTCGATGTATATTATGAGGGCAGTTCGGACGAATAATTAACATTTTATTCTCATAAGGTACGTTATTTTTTTATTATCTTGTTTTTAACAATTTAGTTGTCTGTTTTTGTTTAGTTACGTTAAAATTTATTTAACAATATTTTTGAAACATCTCCCTTTTACTACGGTAATTTTTGATTTTTGAAGGATGTAGGTTATTAAGGTAATTTATTTTTACAAATTGTTAGTATACACTTTATGATTTGTTATCTAATTATATATTATTTAGAAATAAATTATTACGCAATATAGGTTAGGTTATCTAATTAAATATTTAAAATGTAATATATATATATATATATATAAAAGTATTTTTAAAACGTTTCAGTTAATTTTTTATTATTGATTCTACAACGACAGACAAGTTAGATGATTTTGAACATTTAAGATATATTTTAAATCATTAGAACAAAAATCACATTTCAATAGTAGTGATTAGTAGTGAATTTCCTCCGCAAGGTATCGCCTGTGTCAAAATCTGCTGTTTCATGTGCTTTTAATTGCCATTTTTTGGAAACAGTTTGAGATTAATAAAAAAATAATTTCACTACTACTTATTACTATTGAAATGTGATTTTTGTTCAAATTTTCACTAATTTTGGACTTGGGGACCAGAGCTTCATATCTATTCTCAGGCTTTTGTGTAACAACTAGCGATGGAAAATTTTCCGTACAAAATTTGAAATTTGTGCCGGTACCTCTACAGCCTGTTTTTAGTCATTTCATTTTTTCAAAATTTTTATAAAAAAGAACTAGTTCCGTAAAAAAAAGTTTCTTTGTTTTTATGCAAATGTTACTTGTGTTCCAAAAATCAATAATTTTGGGACTTCTTGAATGAGCTCAATTTTTCCCCTTTCTAACAAAACAAAAAATTATTTAAAAAAAAATCGAACATACATTCTGTACAACGTTGAACATTTACAATTCTTCCGATCCCCTTTCTAACAAAACAAAAAATTATTTAAAAAAAAATCGAACATACATTCTGTACAACGTTGAACATTTACAATTCTTTACACCACAACTTCATTACCACAAAGTTATACTTAAAAAAATAAGACAATTTTTCCACACGCATTTTAATTTAGGAATTTTAGAATTATGACACGGGTCAGCATATAAAACTTCAGAAAATCTCGTGTCGCTTGTTTACTATTTAACGGTAACAATTTTTTTTTTCTGGTTGACAAGTAATGTCTCAATTTTAATTACACACACACACACATACTGTATCACTATTTTGAAAAAAAATTGTTTTGAACATGCTTAAACAGTTCATTATCAAGGCACACCATCAACTGACAGTTATTTAATGAACGTCTATACACCTTTGAGCGACTATGCTGTTTCTCAAGTGATATCTGTAACTGTTATTTCCAATACTATCAATATTATGTATTCTGTTGGCTGTTAGAGGGCCGCCTCTATCTTCCGGGCCGTCTGTTTTTCACATAATTTTTTTCCTTTTCCTAATTTGACTAATGATAGGATTCCAAATATAATTCACTCGAAAGCCATCCTCTATTGAAATTATCTTGATACTAATTTCAACAGTTTCTCGTGTCAACGTTGCGTGACATTTATCCACTCTAGCCAAAATGAAGACACATATTTGAACTTGATTCCATGACCTAGTGTACCTATGTGATCGGTCACAGCAGAATTTTTACTTCTAAGGTATTTTACATCTGCTATATGCTCCTTAATACAAATATCCACTAACCTTCTTGTTTAACTAACACTTCCTACATGAATATGGAATATGATACACACCTTGAATTTGTTCCCATGGTAAGTCATCTTTGGACACTTCTAACCATATTTCCAAATTTTTGGTGCATATTAGACACCGGTTTAATATTTTTCTGGGTACCACTCTTCCAATTTTATCTAATGTTTTTTATATAGGACTACATTAGAATCAAATGTTTCATTCCCATTCATGCTTTTTGTACTCTTTTTCAATATACTAAATTTATTGATGAAAAATTCAGGATCTCTGACACTATATCCATTATTTACCCTGGAAAGCTTTTATATTACCACAAGTTACTCTTTTTGCTTGAATCATCAAAGTCTTGAATACACCTAAACGTTGTTCAGAGACATGATGAGAATCATTCCCTATATATACACCTGTGTGTATTTTTACAGAAGACAGATGTAAAAATTTTTCTACCTTCCCTCTTTTTCATTAGGACATCCAGAAATCCCATAGTAAACCTTATATTTGGGTGAAACGAATTTAAATCAATTAAGAATGCTTCCAGTTTTTTGGTTCCATGTTGCTATATCATGAATGTATACTTGACGTGTTTCACAACACCTATGTGGCATGAGGTGCGCAGCACAGTTTGCCGATTGTTTGCCGTATTCTTAGCCATTGTTTATATAAACAATGTTACCAGGCGCACGACGAGGACGTGATACGGGACGCGCCCACAAATTGTAATAGTTAAATAATGGTCAAAATACAAAAATGACACTAATTTACCAATACACCAATATTTGCAAGAACCAGAAAGATTAACATCGAGCAAGCCTGCTCACAGATTAACCACAAAACTTATAGCAGATGATTTTGACACAGTTGCATCCTGGGAAGAAAAATGGGTCCGTAAGAACCCAGACCGATACAGTATGATAGACACAACAAATTGCAAGCTACCAAGTTTTGAACTAGACCGGAAATGCTGGGTGCGTTTAAATCGTGTCAGAACAGGCGATGTGCTCAGTGGTTATATGCTCGCAAAGTGGGGTTTTAAAGATGATCCATCCTGCAACTGTCAATTAGGAGATCAGAAAATGGTTTACATCCTCAATGTATGCCCACATAGAGTCCTTATAGGCGATTGGAAGGATATTCGAGTAGTATCAGATGCGACGATAGAAATCTGTATGTGGACATCTAAGCTAACCTGAAGATATACGATATCATCATCACGAATGTATCATCTACATAGCGGTACCACCTCTTAGTATTCCACTTTTTAAGTACAATTTTGTTAATTTCTTTCATAAATAGGTTGGTGAAAATAGGGACAAGCCGAGATCCCATCCGGTCAAACTTAAATACATTATTATCAGTAGGCAGTTTGAGGAATTTTACATCATCACTAAGATCAAGTTTCTTGATAATAATAGTATCAATTACAGGCACATTAGTGAAAAGTGATGCAACATCAAAACTTACCATTGCATCACCATTTTATAGTTTTAAATCCTTTATGCATTGAACAAAATTCTTCGTATTTTCAATATTTGAAATATCACTTCCGATCTATCCTTTCAATTGTCTAATATAACTTTCCAAAAAATATGTTGAACTATTTATTGATGAGACAATTGGTCTAAAAGGAATACCTTGCATTATGAAGTTTAGGAAGCCAATATAATTTTGGAATTATAAGGACTCTTGGAAGAAATTTTCGTCTTATATCTAGATCAATATTATCACTTTTTAATATATTTTCAACTTTCACTACAATCTGTTTTAAAGGATCTTTCATTAATTCAGTATAGGGCCAATTTGTAATCAATTCCATAATTTTTTCATTATAATAATTCGTTTTCATAAGAACAACTGAATTACCTTCGTCAGCTTTAAGTGCTAAAATGCCCTTATTTCTTCTTAATTCCTTCAATGATAGAAATGTGATTGAGGTAGATTGCTCTGTTTTAGAATAACTGTTACTTCCTGCCTAACCCAATACGTTGAAAATTAGCTACAGTTCACTTAAGAAGCGGTATAGTATAATGGACGTTTGTGTATAAAATTCATAATTTTCTGCCAAAATTGTGTAATTAATGACTGAAAAGATTAATCAATCGATAAATCAAATCCATCATACTTTGCAAGGATGTGATGACATCGTATGACCTTTAACGATTCTTTTCCATTTACTTAGGTCTTCCGTCAGGATGCATTCAGCGCATATTAAGCCCAGTTAATGCCTTCACTCGATCATCTGACCATCGTAATGATCATCTTCAGGGGCGTTTTCTATGTATTTTGCCTTGTATAATATTAATCCGTATCGAGTTCTCAGTTCTCCATACGTGCTCAAAATATTGTATTTTTATTGATTTCTGTTAGTAGTGTTGCCTCTATCATTAATTTGTCTAAAAACGATTTTATTCTATGGGCACTTCACAGTATCCGGAATATTTTTCTGTAGACTCGCAGTTCAGAAGGAATTTATCCGCTTCTCATTTGTTCTTTTAAACGTTCAAGTTTCGGACGCATATGTCGCGATTGGGAAAATCAAAGCTTCGACCGATTTTAATTTTATGTTCATCGTTATGCCGTGTCTTTCGATTAATATGATAAATTTTTTTATTCTTGTTCTAATTTGAAAAGCGTCGAATGTAGTGTGATTTTTAAAAAAATGAACGACAAAAATTGAGTTAAAATCACAATCTTTTTTGAAAAATAGAAAATCACAAAGCTTTTCTGTGTAGACTTTATTTTTTTATTTTTCCGGCAATTTGTGTTATTGTTTATGTATAAATTTTATAGTGCTGATTCATGTTTGCAGTGGCGTAGTTGAGAACTCAGAAGACCCACGCAAAAATCTTGTTGAGGCCCATGTTTTTTTTTTATTAAAAATCGGCTGATGCAACAAGCGACTCGTTATAAACTATATGTATAATCGCAACTGAATGTTACGCGTTCAAAGTTTGAAAATGTTTACAACCTGTTGCCCATTATCTTGTTTAAAACCGCGACCCGCCGCTCTTGATTAGACAATAAGAGAAAGACAGTGCAGCCACACCAGTGACAAAATTGTAGGCTCGTTTCAAGTTTCGATTCATATAGTATAGTTACTTTCATTTATTTAAACAAAATATATAAAATATCTTAAAAATTATAGTACACATTCTATAACGCAGTTTCTTTTTTTTTATATATTTAATAAATACCAGAAAATATATTTTAAAGTCTCATAAAAATTCCTGACATAAAGTTCTAATTATTTATTTACTAGTGAAAACCTTGAGTATACTGAGTTTTATAGGGTTGACTACTTGGGACAATTAAGAATCAGAATATTCGTTTCGATAACATTCGATCGGTCTCGTGTTTATTGTGTTGCTTGTTAATCGTAAATAGTTCTTATTTAAACACGTGTTGATTTCATTTTTTCTTTTATTTATTTATTTTTCTTATCCATGCGTTTTCATTTTTGTATATAGTACTAGTTTTACTCGTTTCGCCAGCTGATGTACGAATCGAGCGTCGGGGGTTCGCCTCCGTCTGTAAGTATAGATAACTCTGTCATCAGTCCGATAGCTTAAATAAAGAATTTTATCATAATAGTAATAATGGTAATGGCTATAATAGTAATAATAATAAGCTCGATAATAATTTCTCTCATTAGTAGTCGTATTGGTAATAATAGTAATGTTAGTATTAGCGGTAGTAGTAGTGTTGGTAGTGGTCGTTAATGATAGTCAGAGTGTGGTAATGATAATGATGATCATCTCCAATAATAGTAATAATAACTTTAATATTAATAACTCAATTATTAATTCACTACATGTGAAAAACGTTCATTCGGGACCTTATATAGCTATTATATCGTCTTCTCGAGTTGCAAATAGTAATCTTGGCAATTACCATTCTTGGGCCATATGCAAATTATTAGCAAAATATCCCGGTGTTGAATACTTCCAACGTAACGGTATTAATAAAATTAAAGCAGTCTTTAATAGTCTGGAATATGCTAATATTTTTGTTGAACAGGTTAACAAAGAAAATAACATATCAGCTTTTATTCCAAGTTCTCTTTTGTATAGATTTAGCGTGATTAGAGTTATTCCCATTAATATTTCAGACACAGAAATATTTGAAAATATAGAAAGCTCTGTCCAAGTGGTAAATATCAGACGTATCTATCGTCGCGCGGAGGGTCGTTAATCCCGACACAGACGGTTGAAATTAAATTCCTTGGTAACTCTCTACCGGAGTATGTCGCATGTTGCGCTTAAAGGTAGATCCAAGTATACGGCCACCAAGACAGTGCGAATTGCTTGCGGTTCTCACACACTGCTCAACAATGTCAATCCAAACCTAGGCTCATTTTGCCATGAGAGCCATTTGTCCTCCAGTTGCTCAAATACAAATACTTCTGGCCCCTTCATGCATTAACTGTATGGGAGCTCATATGGCCACTGACAAATCTTGTCCTATATATAAAGAACGTTTTCAAATTCAACAAATTATGTCTTATTATAACATATCATTATCGGAAGCAATCTGTAAGAATAAATCAGGATACATTAGTGATGCTTTCTCATTTTCAGACATAGTAAAATGCCCATCTTCCAGTCAATGGTATGTTCTAAGTCCTTCCACCTCCAATATAGAAACTCGTCAAGTACATTATTCTTCCACGCAGTCACACTTCTTACGTAAATCTCTTCCAAACCATGGAGGTCCTCCACAGCCTGCGGCACCCTCCTATCCCAATTATAAACACTTACTTTCATTTCCTTCTGGTAGAACATCGTCATTGCCATCCCTAACAGTTACTACCCAAAATATTGTTACTGATGATCTACCGTCTGATGATACAAAGTCACCTCCCATTCAAAAAGCTTCTATTCCATCTACTCCACAATCCTCATCTTCAGTTAACCATCAATCTCAATCTAAAGCAAAATAATCTAACAAATTCGTTTTTCCAAATTTTTCTAATAACGAAGGTTTTTGGCATAATTTGAGCATATGTATTCTGTTGTATTAGTTCTTCTAAAGGTTCTTAATTCGTTTAATTCTTCTTGTTTGTATATTTTACCTGATCTAAGTGTATCATATTTTTCGTTCAAATCTTTTGTTGAATTAATATACGATTGTAAAACTTTTTTATTTTCTGGTAAAAAGTAATCTCTATAAACTTTTTCCATTTATATGAAACATTATTTTAAATAAATGAATAAAAAAACTAACAAACCTTGCTGTTCCATCATACTGAGGAAGAGATTTTTTATTTCAGTTATGAATGTATTTAACAGTGTTTCAATGTTATTAACGTTTGCACTGCCATGGGTATCAATGATTGGACGTTTTTCTTGAATATGTTGTGTAGCTAACTTTTGTACACAGCTGCTTTTTGGCTGCTGTTCTGTGTCTTGATTCATTTCTCTTTGATGATGGGCAGTTAAAACGGGCCAGTAGTCTGATGATAACTAAACCATATTATGTTATTACTGGATTTCAAAAAAATAAAAATAGTACCATTGTTGATAATAGTCAATTTGATCTATGTAATCTTGAAAATGTTCAAGTTCATCTCAATAATAATGTTTACTATCCAAATAATAGATTAAATATTATACATTCAGAAAATAAATGTACTCAAATTTATAAAATGTTTAAGAATTTTAAATAGTCTTATTATGGAAAAGATGGTAAACATTTACTTAATTATAATGATTACTTAAATAATTATCCAATTATTGTTGTTGATTGTTCTAAACAATCTGAAGTAATAAAATTTACTGTTATAATTTTTTTAAAAATTTTTGATAATTATTAATTGTTTTTATAAAAATTTTATTTTGAAAATACTTAAAAATAATTATTTCGACTTTTTTTTTTACTAAAATGAATGATTTTATAAGAAAAATTATAAGCTTGATTTTTATTAATTATAGTACTGAGAAAATTTTAACATGTGGCAAAAAATGCCACATGCTTTAATAAATCAAAAACACACAAAAAAAATAGTAAATTCTTGTTTATTTTGACGATTTTTGTTAAAAATTAATGATTTTAAAAATACTTCAAAAATAATTATCTCGACTTATTTAAAAAAAAAAATAGAATTAATAATTTTCTAAGAAAAATTATAAACATGGTTGTTATTAGTTATAATACTGAGAAAATTTTGACATATTGCAAAAAATGCTACATGCATTAATAAATCAAAAACACGCCAAAAAAAAACTAGTGAATTCATGTTTTTTGTTAAAAATTAATGATTTTAAAAATACTTAAAAAATAATTACTTTTTTTTTTTACTAAAATTAATGATTTTCTAAGAAAAATTATAAGCTTAGATATTATCGACTATAATACTGAGAAAATTATGATCTTGATATTTTATTGGTTATATTATTGAGAAAATATTTTATTGATTATAACACAGAAAATATTTTATTAGCCAGAAAATTAATTATCGGAGTTTATAATAAAAATAGTATAATTATCGTTTTTTTTTTTTTTTTTATTAAAAAAATATTTGGTTTTAAACGATTGAACAGTAAAAAAAAATATCTGGGCTAATATTGTATACTACTGATCATAGTAGCTGCTTTTATACGATGCACTTTGTTCTAATTATATTGTAGCTACTAAGGGTAAATTTTGTGTACTTAGTACACAACATGTTTTGTTTATGTTCGTTATAAATCTTCTTCTACTACTACTACTACTAATAATAAAAACCTTTATTAGGTACTTACAAAATATAAATTTACAATAACTAAAACTAAAGGACCATATTCTGGGCAAAGGTCTCCCTTAATCTTGCCCATTCCCTAGGTCCTGGGTAATTCTCTCGTATTGCTTACTACATATAAAATTAGTTATCCCGTCATCCCATCTCAACAATTGCCTACATCTTCTTCTTTTATTTGCAATATACTAACTTTTAATCCTATAAATCATCTTTATACGTCAATCTCACCACATGTCCAGCCCAATCCAACTTTTTCCTCATACATTCATGAACAAAGTATACCGCATTTATAAATTTTCCGATGATAAATGTATTTTTGACTCTACTCTTTCGTCGAATACTTAACATGGACCTATACATCCCATTTCTGCTTCTACTATCAATGATTAAGAGAGCTTTGTTTGTCCATCTTGAGATATTTATATCAATGAATTACTCCTACACGTCGTCGTTACTTCTCGTATTTTCACCGTGTATATAAGAACGCTAATATGTGACAAATTTGTACAACAAATGCTGAAGAAATTTTAAACGATCGTCGAATTAACTTTATTAATTGCAAACACACACACACACACTAACTTAAATACATCGTCGTACATATACAAACACGTTAATGTTAAGTAATATTTATTAATAGTAATCGGTTTTGTTCAAATTCGAAAGTAGTTACTTTTTATTTTGTTTATTATTTGTTAGTAATACATAAAGTCCGTCGGCGTATAAAATTCAATGTTATACATAAATATTTCACCGTCAAACAAAAAAAAAAAAGTTTTCAACGATTTATACATATTTACATATTATATATATTAACAATATTTAAAAGCTTATGCATTTTTCAGCGCCTAAAACTTATTTGAGAATACAAATTTTAAAATAAATAGATTACACACATCGCGAACAAACGCAAAAATGGTAAAAGATGGTGGGTTGAAAGAGGATGTAAATAGTTCATCAAACAGCGTAATACCTGTTTTTTGATATTTAACGTATATATATATATATATATATATATATATATATATATATATATACATTAAATAAGCGTCGAATAATAAATTATTTCACATACGAGAATATACAACAGACACAATAGCAGAGTAGTCTTTGCGTAATAAATATGTACAAAAAAAGGAATGTAAAAATGAAATTAAAAAATAAATAATGATAATAATAAAAGTCGTCATATTATTATCATTATTATTAATCGTTACTCGGATTTATCTTCTTCGACTAATTTTTGCGTATCTTTACCGGTATCTAACGTGTTCGGATCTAATTCTCTATGCTTAATTTTAGGAGAAGATCTTTGAATTATACTGGACGGGGTTAATACAGCGGATGACGGTTGCTCTTTTAAATCTAAAGGAACTTCGTATATTCCGGCTCCGTTATCGGATATGACGATCGTCTCGGCGTTTCCTCCTAACGCGTCGTACATCGGATTGCTGTAATCTCGATTTTTTCCGCCGGCATTTGCCGTGGTATAGGTTAAATCAAGAGGTTCCTACAGGTTATTACGATATAGTAATTTTAAAAATCGATTCGAAATAGATTATATATATATATATATACAAATAGTACAAAATATTTAAGAGTTCTGGTTATTAAAAATATTAAATTTATATAATCGTCTCGAAAATCAGGATTTATCTACTAGAAAAAGTTTAAATTAATATACCGAGCGAATCTTACTGACAAAATTGACTTTTTCCAAAATTTCTAAATTGGAGTTTAATCCCTATGCTCTGACCTATTAAATGACGCGAGTAGTCTCCTCATCTGACAGATACTTGTCGAGTAATAACGCCAGAAAGTTAGCTGTTTGCCAAGTTCGAATTAAGAATGTCAGGGCTGCATCTTTATACGTTTGAACTTTATACACGCCTACTACTATATAAAATGTATCGCATAAATTAAAAAAATAAAAATGTTAACTGTTCCATATGGTACTCCCTTCTTATACACATCTTACAGTTTTTAATACATTGTGTTTTTATCATTAGAGTGGGAAATTTGTAATTAGAACAAACACAATTCAAATTTTATATGAAAAACTTTAGCGCGGCCAATAATTTTTTTTTAATACAGCCTTTTAGGCTCTTACTAATATACAATCTTAGCCATTTGGCTGAATAATTATCATCTTCAACTTAATGATTACTTAATAGTTAACTTAACCACTAAGTACAAAACGAGTGTGGAGTACGTGTCCATTGGCTACGCATCCATTATACATAAATTTACATATTACAAGACTCTATGGGGTGGCGACGAACAAGTCGTCGAATTCCATGTTTAATGTGAAGCAGTTGTCTTGCTTCTGCATTGACGTGACTGTCCAACCGCTGCTTGTGCAATTCAGCGAATTTCTTAATGACATCATTAATGAACATCATATTAAGATCAGAATGAATGTCATCATTACGTGAGTAACGATAAGCATCAACTATCGCGCGTAGGATGGTGTTTTGACGGCGTTGTATTATATCCTGATTCAACTTGGCTGTACAGACCCACAAAGCAAGGCCATATAAGTCCGAATAGGTTTAATAATTTGATTGTATAACAGAAGCTTGCAGAAAACATCTAACTCCGATTACTTGCCTATTAACCAATATAATTGACGTGTTTTATTCTTGATCTGCTGAGCCTTCATTTTAACATGAACTTTCCAGGTCAATTGTGAATCAAAATACATGCCTAGGTACTTTACTGAGTTAGCTTGTAGAATGACTTGGTTTCCTAAGTATAATTGATACATATTATCAGCATGTCGTAACGTAAATAGGACATGGACAGACTTCTGCTCATTTAGTTTAATCTTCCAATCTATAGTCCATTTTTTAACCCGATCGAGCCTATGTTGCAATTTATTTGTAGCATCAGATTGGCTATTTCAATAATTTAAATAGCAAATTTTACAACAACCAATAAATTTGAATCGTGTGTAAAAATTGACAAATATTTATGTCAGTGGTGACAATTTTAAATAACTGGCTATTACCATGTTAGTCAAAAATATATTGTTTATATATGTTAAGAATCCTCTGGAAAGACAAAAAAACGAATTACTCGATAATAGAAGTACATGGCCGTGTTCCAACAAGATGGTCAGACATGGTACGGATGATAGTAAGAGGAAGTTTTACAGAATGTGTGCGGATGGCTTGTAACAGGAATTTATCGTAATTATCATGTTGGGTAGCTCTCGATATTATAAAAAGCTGGTGCAACAAACAAAAGATTGTGCTCAATAGTAATTAGAAGAAAAAATAATATGTGTCGTGTTCCTGAAAGATGTTCAGGCATGGCACGGACGGTAGTAAGAGGAAGTTTGCAGAATGCGTCCAGATGGTTTGCAATAGGGAATCATCGCGATTATCATGTTGGGTATCCCATTAATGTTTGATCGATATGTTGGTGATAGTTGGATAATGCATTGAGTTTGAGGATTGAAAAAGTTTTCAATCGAAAAAATTGCACTTTATATATATATATAAGTATTCCGCAATAAACAAATACCGATTAATCTGAAACGTAAATTGTATAACAAATGTGTACTTCTGATTCTTGTATATGGTTCGGAAACATGGCCGTATACAAAAACAAATTTAAAAAGAATAAGAAAAGCTCAGACAGCACATGAGAGAATGATGCTGGATATAAGATTATCGGATCGTAAAAGGAATACATGGATACGAGAACAAAACACGGTTGGATGATGCAGTGGAGCGAATGGCTACAACAAAATGAAATTGGGCTGGCCACATTGCTCGAAGAGAAGATATAGATGGTCAAAGCGGATTTTACAGTGGTGGCCGACGGACAGAAAAAGGAAACAGGGAAGGTCAATGACGCGGTGGCTGGCACAATGATATAGCAAAGATAGCTGGGAAAAATTGGTCGAGGAAAGCACAAGACAGAAATGGTTGAAAGACGTTGGGGAAAGCGTTCATCCAGGAAGTGATAGATAAAGACTTATCGTGATATATATATATATATCATGGGTAGGTTCACTCGCGGAGGCTTTTTGATCGGCGGGTTTACATTCCAATCAACTTATCTGGCGGTTGTAATTTTTAAGGATTTTTTTGTTTTACTCGCGTTACATATAGGTTGGCGCCTGCATTGTTTTAGGTATGCAACAAAAAGCGTTTGGCGCGCTTTTTCGCAGATAAAGTATGCATAGATGGATATTCATGGAAAACTCTGCGGATATTAGTCGGGTTTTGGCAAACCTTTTTTTGTTTTGTTCGTAATCATCACCTAAATATTCATACCCTCGATAGGTAGCCCTTAGTTTAAATCTAAAGGAACTTCGTATATTCCGGCTCCATTATCGGATATGACGATCGTCTCAGCATTTCCTCCTAACGCGTCGTACATCGGATTGCTGTAATCTCGATTTTTCCGTCGGCGTTTGCCGTGGTATAGGTTAAATCGAGAGGTTCCTACAGGTTGTACGATATAGGAATTTTAAAAATCGATTCGAAATAGATTATATATATATATATATACACACAAATAGTACAAAATATTTAAGAGTTCTGGTTATAGAAGATGAGTGTGATAATAAAGAAACGATTTGCAGAATAACAACGGGCAAACAGGTGTTTGGAAATCTAGAAAAAGTTCTGAAAAACTAGAGAAGACGGACGGTTTCGTTGTTTTTTGAGTAACTCAAAAACTACTCGAATCGAAGTTTTGAATGAAATTTTATTTAAAAATAGGAAACCAAGAGATTAGCTTACAATCATTTGTAGAATGCGATATCGCTGAGATGTACGTCATTTGCAATAATAAGTTTTTACAAAACTTTCAATGAGTTTTTCAAGCGTAGGTAGCTGAATTTTTTAATTTCTGTAGAAATCCGAGTTTTCAAAGTCTTCCATATCTCGTGGACGTGTTTCTAAACACGACTCTTAATGTATTCCCACAAAAAAAAAATCGTGCTACTTTGAATTCTTTTCGAAACTCTAATCGATTCATGCTGAAAATAACGTTCCACACAAAATGCGCGCTCCTTCTCGTTATAGGATTCCATGATAATTGAAACTGGATAAAAACGAATCTCTCGTATGCGCACTAAACGTGAAGCATGTGGTTTGCGTTGTAGCAGTCTTACCAACTGCGCTATTTAAAAAATAAAACCGCCCGTCGTCTCTTGATCGCCCTATAGAAACACGAACTTCTGTTCAGCTATTTTCAATCCACTGCTGGATGGTGGCTCTCTCGAAGTTCCTTCCATTTTTTTCTGTCGGCCGCTTTACTTACCCAAACTTTATTTATATCATCAACCCAACGTATCAGAGTGTTCTGCCTATTCTGCAGGTTCCATTCGATATACGCATTGTCATTTTATTTGTAAGGAGTTCTTTATGTCTTGCCAGATGACCACCTCAATTTTGATTCTATTTTATGTTTAGTATTATGTCATTTATTCCCGTTATTTTTCTAATCTATTTATTTTCTTTCTTGTCTTTTAGTGTTATTTCGATTATTTTTCCTTCAATTACCTTTGAGCTACGCTTAGCCTTTCCTCTGGTGCTGCTGTTATATTTCACGTTTCACTGGCAGAGGTCATTACCGGGAGCACACGTTAGTTTAACGTTTTTCTTTTCGAACTTATTGGAAGTTCCATATTTAGTAAAATATAATTTTTAGTTTCCCACATGACAGGGAGGTTATTTGGATTCTTCTGGTTATTTCTTTCTCCATTCTATTGTTTATAGTCTGTTCTAGGTAATTGAACGCTATTACTCCGTGTATTTTCATCGAATCTATTCTAATATTACTGATTTTTTACAAAAAAAATCCTGTTATAATACGAAAAAAAAAAAATCGTTTCATTGATTACTTCTCCAAGCGTTTCACGAAATAAAAAAGTATATACTATAAATCATTTTAAAGATTGCTTCGACATGTTGTAAGAAAAATAAGAAAGAATAAAGGAAAGCAGACTTAAATAATCGCTATCTATTAGAGAATCGTCTTTTAGAGGAAACAAAAAAAGAAGTTAAATCTAATTAGTAGAAAACTTTCTCACACGACGTATGGTGCAAGTAGACACAGCTTATTGATGATATATCGCGCCATAATAAGGTCGAAATTAGATTACGGAGCCCAGGTCTATGCTTCCGCAAATCCTACACTATTGAGATCTCTGAATACCGTACATAATATAGCGATCAGATTGGCAACTGGAACTTTTAAAACATCACCGACACAAAGCATCTTATGTGAGGCTTTTGGACTGCCATTACAACTAAGAAGAAAATACTTACAAATGCTGTCTCTTTCTACATTAAAAGATACTGATTTTAGCATTCTCCATAATCTTATTTAAGAGTATAACGTGCAACTCCCAACAACTTCCCATAAACACCTCCACACTACACCACCATGGGCACAGTCGCGATTGGAAGTAAATTCAACACTCTTAAGTGTTAAGAGGGAAAATTCCGACGTCAGCAAAGCATTTAAGGAGATCAAGGGAAATCACGCAAACTACAAATTCATATACACCGATGGATCTAAATCATCAACAAGAACAGGTCGTTTGGTAGTTGTTAATGAAGTATCAGTCCTACAAAAAGCATTACCATCTATCAGTACTGTCAACAGAACTTTTCGCAATCAAGTCTGCAGTGGAATATACGGAAATCAACAAAAAACCAAATTACATGATATGCACTGACTCGCTGCCAGCATTAATGGCGCTGTCAAACACCAATAGTTTGCACCCAATTGTCAACGAAATAACCGAAATGTCATAAAATTTTTGTGGATACCAGTTCACAGTTGGTAACACAAAAGCTGATCTTAAGCAACACTTCCAACAAATATGGAATAGTCAATGGCAGAGATTATCTAGTGAAAATAAACTGTGGGTGATAAAACCATCTACAGAACGCTGGTTTTCAGTATTTCGGGAAAATAGAACGGAGGAGGTAATCCTATGCCGGCTACGAATAGGCCACACAAAATTAACACATGCTTATTTACTGGACAGTAAAGCACCACCCATGTGCGATCGATGTAGCTGTCAGCTTACTGTCAAACATCTGTTGATAGATTGTCCGGTCTATGAACAATACCGCAAACATTATCAGACCGCGCCATCTAATTTAAGATGCTTACTTAAGGATAATGTAGACACTATCAACCAGGTCTTTAGTTTTTAAAACAAACCGAATTACTAGCCAGCTTATAACAATCTAAACCCCGTGCTTCTAGCTTTACTGCTGTACACGGCACGTCTATTATGATACTGAAAGTTCAAAAATCTGTAATCTATAAATGATTTCAACGACTGCATATAAATGTTTTAAGAAGAAGGAATAAAGTACAGCACACTTGTAATAATCGTTCATTAACAGAATTGACCTTTAGATAAAACAAAAAGATAACAAAAAAAGAAAGGCGAAAAATAAATCATTTTAAAGATTATTACGAGAAGTGTTGATTTTGAACATTGCATCGAAATATTTTAAAAAAGAGGAAAAGACGGAATAGTGGAAGTCATACTTATAATAAAAATTTACTGACAAAAATTACTTTTCTAAAAAAAAAATAAAAAATAAAAACATCCTATTATAATAACGAAAAATTTTTAGTTTTAAAGATTGATTCAAAGTGGTTTAAGAAAAATAAAATCTATAAAATTTTAAAAATTGCTTCTAAATGTTTCAGACGTACAACGATATCTTACAATAATCTTAATTGAATCGACTTAAAAAAATAATAAAACTGCTATCGTAGAACTATTAAATGGTATAAATAAGACTAGGAGTATATTTCAAAGTGTACTTACTCCTATACCGGGTCCGTTACTAAATGCGGGTGATCCAAATTCGACATTGGTACCAGACCTGAACGATACGCTTTGAGAATTTGAAATACGATTCAAAACAGATCCCTTTAAACTAAAATACACAAAATCTATCAGTATATGTACTAGCGTTCAAGTCATGAATTATATGCAATGGAGATGAGCGCGCACATGATGTAAACATTATATATATATATATATATATATATATATATATATATATATATATATATATACAAGGTGCAACTAATACGTCAAATTGATATTAATGGAAGTTATTAAAAAATCTGAATCATTTCACGACTCGATTGAAACGGATTTATTGAGACGACCGTGTTTTTATTTATTTATTACTATCAAAATTTATTAAAAATCGATTATCAAGTGAACTTAAAAAAATAAAATATAAAAAACATATATAGAATTTATATATATAAAAAAGACAACACTCAGATTATTTTATAAATGAGGTTTTTGCACTTTATTAATTTTTTGTAAATTGTATATTTAAATTCGTATTTTTTCTAATTCTATAATTTTTATAAATTGTACGTATTTTTGTATATTATTTTTTATGTTCACTCGATAATGGCTTAACAGCCGAAAAGCTCAAAGATTTTTCATAAAAAGGTTTAGTGATTTTAACTCCTTTTAATTTCATACCAAAGCTACTATTGCAAAAGCCCGCATAGCTATAAATGTCGTCAAGTCACTAACTTCAACTTTACATGGTGGAGATCCCATCATCCTATGTATTCTCTACGCCAATTCTCAATTGGAATATGGAAATTACCGGTTCCATTCTGCTTCACATCTCAAGGAAGTTACTGTTATGCGAAATACTTGTCTAAGATTAATGTTTGAAGCCTTTGTATCAACTCTCACATTTGTATTAGAAGAAGCTTTTATCCCTCCTCTACTGCTTAGGACATCGTACTTTTGCATATCGGCATCTTCTGAATGGTTTGAGGGATATCCGGTAGCATATATAATAAATTCTTATGGATTTACGATAATTTGCTCATTATAAAATGTTCCTTTTAACATTGAGGGCCTATCACTGGCATCCCCATATTAACCTCATCATTCCTAAAGTTCCTTTAAAACATGCTACAATTCCCTTTAAATGCAACTTGTTCAGAACCGCAGGTGCATACTGATGCTTATGGACCAAATAAAAAATGACGAAAGTTATGTCGTTATAAAAGCACGAGCATGTACCCTGCAGAAGGATCTAATGTGATATATGTTACTCAGCCACCAACCACAAGATTGAGGAGAGAAAAAAGAAGAAGGTAAATTTTTGATCATTTAGCTAAAATGGGGACCTCTATCTGATACCTAAACTAAATTTTCTCAATCGTTGGAACTCGATGTTTTCCGCCCTGCGAATTAATTTTTATAAGCATATTCAATGTTGCTCAAATAAACTATTTTCTTGTTCACTTGTCTACGTTTAATATCAGCCCGAAATTTTCTTCAAATTTTAATTCATTTTAAGTTAGTGCATAATTTGCTTCGTGACTATAACGCATAGGGCTGGTTAGCTGGAGTACTTGTCAGTACCTGCTAGAATATGGCTCAAAAGCAGATATTTTCTGTAAATTTTATAGTTGGACAAATATAATGCATTTTTTACTAAAAAAATAAAACTTAATTAATTTCGGACATACATTTTTATCTAAATTATGTTTTTAATTAATTTTATCACTATTGCACGTATTTAATCTTTCCTTCATTTCATAGCCGCTTTGAAAATCCAAAGATGATCTGGATACCAGCGAAAGAGGCATAAACTACAAGTACACATCCAAAACGTACACAATATGTCTCTGAATAATAAGTTAATGAATTTCTTTTGGAAATTTCCTTTTTATTCAATTTTAATTAAATTTCACCGTTGCGCGCCTAATAATTTAGGTACGCGTTTATCAAGAAATATAACTTCTATATATTCACCTATCTTTCCACATATATATATATTAAAAAATACATAAAATATATCCTTATACTTACATTGGTTTCTTCCTAATGACTATAAATACGAGCACTGCCAATACCAGTAATACGACAATTATTAAGGGGTAGAGAATACTGTGTTTAAGTAAGTATTGCATATCGGACACTATACGATGTACTTCACAATGATCACCGCTGAATTCCGACGAGCATACGCACGACAATTTTGATTTGTCGCTTTCTACGCAATATCCACCGTTCACGCATGAACAGATAAGCGGACTAGGTCGCGGCACTTCTTCCGCTATAGCAGATAAAATTAATTAATACTTAGCGATTACTTCTGCGTTTAATTTTATTTATAACAAATACTATCGGACTTCCGAAATGACAATTTAATTGGCATCATTTTAAACATAATAGAAGAAAGTTGTTATTTTAAAATAGGAACAGTTTTAAATTATATATATATATATATATATATATATATATATATATATATGTGCAAATTTTGACTGCGAAAGAAGAATTAACACCCTTAACATGTAGACAAATAGATGCATGATGCTGATAATTTCACGGCCTGGTAAGTTGACCAGCCTGAAAGTGTTGAGTAGCAGCAAAGTTAACAGAGTTAATAAAATTTGAGAAAGGCTTTAGCGGTACAGGGTAAGGAAAGGCACTTAGAGGAAGATGAGAAATGGATCTAGCTAAAAAAATACAGGAATTAGAGATTTCATCGAATTATTTGAATAAGACAGATGCCAATGTATATAGAATGTTCGTGATGTGCTATTTTTGAATATATATATATATATATAAGACGTTGGGGAAAGCCTTCATACGGGAATGGATAAACAAAGGCTTATCCTGATATATATATATATATATCATCGCCGTTGTATTATTCGTTCCCGAATGTCGTGACTAGCCACTTTACATTTATTTTTACGTACAAAATGAGCTAGCATTCAAAGCATTATTCATACGTCGCAAATGCGCATGCATATGATGCTATACAGAGTAGAGTGCCACTGCCTTCTCCGATATATATATATATTAATCGATTGAGCAAAAATTGCTCATCGTGACCTTTACTCTAATGCGTCATGTATTAGATCTCTTGTTCTTTCCATCGATACGATTATCATCTATTTTTTCTTTTTACTTCTTGCCACATTAGCCTTATCGTTAAATTCTAAGATTTTATTCTCGACGAATAAAGTCGTTCATTATTCACGCGTTCGCTTCGCTGTCTGTGAGATTTTTAGCATATCTCGTCATATGCATCGAATGTCCTCAATTTTTCATTTATCCGGTTCGAGTAAATTTCACGTCTCTGCTCGTACAGAAATATGAGAGGAGCATAATTTTTTTTTTTTATATTAAGAAATCACCGATCGGATTAATTATTTAATCGTGCGATCGTTGATTTTGTTCGATGTAAGGATAAATTACGATTCTTGTACAAGTCAATACAGATTCACTTTTTTTTTTTCTTTCTAGCAAATTGGTACCCATTTGACGACAAATAGACGTGTCTGTTTATCGTAAGAAATTTTTTTTGATTCGAACTTAAATCCGTGCATAACGTGCGAAAGTTCCTCATTCTCTCTCTCTTTATATATTATGTGAGGTGAGATAGGAGGACTCTTAGTAAAAATTGGACAGCACACCGAACAAATGCGTCGATATTGGATGATCTGGAAGTCGAAGTGCATTTATTAACAAGAATTAAAAGGGTGCAATTTTTTCTTTTGGACAGATAACAAGAAAAACAGGCTTTCTCTTACATACTATCCTACAAGGAATATCAGGAGGATATAGAAATCTAGGAAGGAGTCTGTTTCGATGGAAAGGTAGCATGTAGGTAAGAGTGGAGAAAAGTTGTCCATACGATTTCATGTTGATGTCACATGATGTTTCCAGATATCTTCGCCGTATAAAGGACATAGAATATATATATATATAATGTTATTACTAATCCATACATATTTTTCCAATATAAATATATCGAAGTTCTGTTTAATCCGTTCACTTACGGCGTCCTCTATACGGTGCAAGAACTTTTAACGTAATAAAAATTGTCTATTTTCAAATAGGGGGCATTTAGTTGATAAAGAATGCGTTTCGATTCTAAACATATTTATATAACACCGTTAAAAATTAACTAGAGTTACTTAAAGACGATATATACAACTTTGTATCTTCAGGTCATCGAGTCATTTTCTAAAATTATTCCATACATTTAAATGTATAATTCCGTATATATAAAAAAAATTAATAATGGGCGACTGAAAGGGTTAATGTATTAAATGTAAACGTTCGCGTCACGCGTCACGAACATTTTTTTTCCCCGTCTAATTAATAATAGAAATTTCAACGATATAAAGTAAAAAGTGTATGTTTACTGTCAATTATTTATTTTATAAAATGAAAAAAATAAGTATGTTCACTTTTATTTTTTCCGTTATTATTATTCGATAAGTGTAGGATTTTAATGAAGAAGAAGGAATAATAATTTTCGAAATTTGTCCGCGTAGACAGACGATTTTCGAAATTAAATTGAGCGGATAAAATTTAGAACATATGTACATAAAACTTTTAACATTGATATTTTTAGGGATATTTGGTCGACGTTAAATGTTTTGAATTCTAGAAATAATAGTAGCGTATATATTTTCGTCTTTACGAGTTTTATTTTACAAAAATTAAAATGTATAATTTTGTGCAAAAAAAAAAAGAAAAGAAAAAAATTCGACATTCGTGACTGAAAGAATTCTTCTTCATCGTGTTGGCTACCAAAAACAATCAAATTTTTCAACACCGATATAAGCAGCTACGTTTCGAGCATTGTTATTTGCTAGGCATAAATCGGTCTCATTACAACTTGCCAGACGTGCGGCGCATTTTGCGAGATGGATTATATCCTATACTGCACCGTATTCAGCACTTATCGTCATTAGAATATCTTCGCAGGTTAGCTTTGCACTGTCCTACATTCGTCCTGGCCTGCTACTAGTTTTTCCTATGGACATTCGTTAATGTTACACATTGTCATTCGCCATCCTCTGTAATCTTTCTGTAAATTTCAGAAAAATTTATTTCGATATGATTTAAGTCTTCATTTATTAATAGTCCTTTGGTCATACAGAGGGTCTTTCATCCATTTGCTCATTTCTTTCCATATTTGACGCAACTATTAAAATATGTAATTTACTAATATAATTTTCGTCGAGAAAACGTATTTTCTATAAAATCGCGTTATCCGCGATTAAGGATACTGCGTATGTGTTAAGTCGGTTAGTCGTAAACAATATTTACCGGCGTCGCATTGTTCTTCGCTGTAACTCATTCTCAGTTTGGCGTTATCGGGACACGCGCAATAACTACCGCCGGGTATTATAAGACATAAATGCGAACACGATCTAGTTGCGCACGGATTCGGAATAGAAGTATTGTATCGTAATTTATGGTAAACTGTATTAAATAAAAGAAGGAGATTATCAGCAAAATTATATAAATCTACAGCTAGAAGTATTAATACATACATACATATACATATATATATATATATATATATATATATATATATATATATATGTATGTATACACGCACAAAATGATCACACACACGTTTATAACGGATAATGTATCGAGTTTTGAAATAATTAATTTTATTATTAAACGTAATAAAAGAATGTTATTATTTTGAAAACGGAGACGAAAATGTCAAGATGCTTCAAAACCGTTCGTTACATTCACGTAAACGTACAGATTAATATATATGACGACGATTTCAAGAAATTTTTGGAAAACAGAACAGCCTCCTGTACAGAATGGCCTATCGTAGATATAATTGGAAACAATTAGTACACAGACCTTCGCTATGAAGGGCCTAGTATAACGCTAAAGAAAGAAAAGAATAATAATGATAAAATTGAAAACATATCAGACTGATGATGAAAAGGAGAATAAGATTTTACGGACATCTAAAAAGAACGGAGTCGCATAGACCTAAGATCGTATTCGAATACTTTGAAGAAAAAATTAATAGAAAAAGATTTCAAGGGAATTAAAGAATGGAGAAAGAAATTGTGTCAGGATAATCCGAACAAGAGGGGAATTATTCGCAACCTAGATGACAAACCGCTTGAACTCGATCTACCGAGAACTATCTGGACAAAATTAATACCGGAGTTGAAATGGGAAAATTCGGTGATTATCATTTTTACGTGGTCCATAGTTGGCCAAAATCGAAAAGAATAATAGAGATACATAATATGTCTAATAATAATATTATAATGTAGATAAATAAAGGTTATTCATTCGTTCCCAGAGAAGATGTACAAACTGTGTGCTCCACGTTTAGTATACACATCAGAGATTCGTTTTTATCCAGTTTCAATTATCATTACATCCTATAATGGGAAGGAGCGTGCGTTTTACGTGGAACGTTATTTTCGGCGAGAACCGATCGCGACAGTGCAAAGAAAGTTTCGAAAAGAATTTAAAAGTTACGCGATTTTTTACAAGGATACTTTAAGAGCCGCGTTTACGAAACACGCCCACAAGATCTGGAAGACCAGAAAGTTCGAATTTCTAAAGGAATTTCAAAAATTCAGTGACCCATGCTCGAAAAAGCCTTCGAAAATGTTGTAGACTGAATGAACTATATTGTTGCAAATTGTGGCTATATGAACGATATTGTGTTCCACAATTGATTGTAAACTAATCTCCCGTTTTCCTATTTTTTAAATGAAATTTCATTCAACAATTTTGGTCGAATTGTTCTTGAGTTATTTTTTAAAAAAAATCGTTCGTTTTCTCTGGGTCATCCTATATATAATATATATAAAATAAGTTTACTCGATGACAGTAATATTGTATTTCGATGTTAGCTCTCGCAATTACTGATATGGAAATTTTGAAAATTAACTAATATCAACAACGTGATAATTGCAGTTAAAAAAATCAGTAAAATATCTGGGAGTCCATTTGGATAGACAACTGACCTGGAAAAGCCGCATAATAGCAAAACGTAATGAATTAAATATAAAGTTTAGGAACATGCTTTGGCTTATCGGAAGAAAATCCGAATTATCACTGGTGAACAAGATATTATTGTACAATTCTAAAACCTATACGGGCTTATAGAAGTCAACTTTGGGGCTGTGCTAAGCAGAGTAATATAGCGATAATACAGCGCTTCCAAAATAAAGCATTAAGAATTATCACAGATGCACCGTTGTATGTAAGCAATCTTACATTGCACACGGACCTAGGTGTTACACCCGTGAAAGATAAAATACAAGAAACAGCTAGTGAATACGAACTATATTATCACACAAATACTTTAGCTGTTGTTCTGCTGGATAACTCGACAGAAATCAAACGATTAAAACGAACAAAACCTACGGATCTATTATGAATAATCAGCAATAAACACAAAACGTATTAAAATACGTTTAAATCCTTATCGCTGGATAAGGAATTTCACAAGTCAATCGATGTTTTTCCAAAAGTTTGCTAGATAGCCTATAGTGGCATAATTGCAGAAATTTAAAAAAAAAAAACTTCGAGAAAAGTAGTAGAAATGTTTTTAATATTTCGCAGCTAATTTATTTTACTGTGAAATGAACTTTGTGCAGTTTTTGTAACGCAGTAAAATATAAAATTTTATTTAAAATTGTGTAATATTAACTATTTTTTTGATAACCGGAATTATGATCGGTTAAAGTCATTATAAAAAATAACAACTAGACAAATCGATAATAATTCCGAATTTAATCTATAACGGTAGCCTTTATCAGAAAATGTTAAATAAAAGATTTTCCTTTCGGAGAATAATAGTAATTAAAATTGATCGAAGCGTATATCGATAGTAAGAGTGGAATTTTACCTATAGATTTAGAAATCGATATATTTTTTATCGAAAATTAATACAATCCATTCAATTGAGCTGAATATATAAATAAAAATGTACAAAAAAAAAAAAAGGCAGCGGGAAACAGGTCCGAGTTATTGTACTAAATAAATATCAAATCGTTTGGAATACACGTATAACATCAATATTTTCCTAATGTCAATAATAGTGTCCGGACAATAATCGTTCGGTTTCTAGTTTTTATATATGATTCGGGCAGTTTTAAAAAATATCGTAAGACGTTTTGGCATAGAAGAAACAGAACGAATATGGTTTATCATATCGTGCGATGATGCGGAGGGTGGAAACAGTTGTAAATTATTATACTAAATAAATATTATTTAGAACAATATCAAATCGTTTTATAACGGATTAATCGATCTTTTCCTAATGTCAACGATAGACTGGTTCCTAATTTTTATAATGAGTAATTTATTATTGGGGCAGTTTTAAAAAATATCTAACACGTTTTGGCACATAGGAAACAGAAAACTGTATAATAATTCTGCGAATACAGTTGACCACATTCTGCGAGGATGCGGAGAGTGATAATAGTTTTATTAGATTGTTTCAATTGAAAATGTAACGAATTTAATAAATTAGCCATCGGAAAAATAAGGAAAAATTACTATCTATTTTATATTAAGAGGGTAAATTTAATTTAAATGTTATCGTTAAGTCTCACAGATATCGAAGAATGTAAAGTAAAAGATTTTAAATGGAGTTTATAATGGCCGATAATAAACTTGACCAGATTGCCACCTTAAATTTTCGTAATATAAAAATTATTAAATAAATACGCGCTATTATGAAATGGGCGAAAAAAAATATATCTTACACGTACCTTTCACGCTTGAAGGATTTACCAAATCTTTAGCTATGACGACCGGTACTCCTCGTCCAAATTTATCTTGTCTGAGCAATTCGCCTCGATCCCTCGCCAACCAATACAGATAGTTTTCGAACACGTCCAACGATAGAGGATGACTCAAACGGTCTGAAATTGTGCGATACGTTTTTATTTAATTTAAGATTCTCGAAATAAATAATTAATTCCTAGACAGAATTGAAATAAAATTATCCGCCTTCGAAATGAACCGGTTAAATTCGTATATTTTCATATTTAGCGAAGAATCCAGTATAGACGAATAAACATGTGTAAAAATATTTACATGTCCCCCCTCCAAAAAAAAATTGATGATAAATAAACTGAACGCCTTCGAGATGTGGCTTTACTGAAGAATGTTACGGTTATCATTTTGAATACGAAGATTTTGCAGCAATTAAATGAAAAACTAGAACTGACGACTATTATAAAAAGATGGAAAGTACCTTATTTCGTGTCTTGAGAAATGGAAAGGAAACGTCACAGAAAATCGGATTAAAAAAAGGAAAAAATAGTTTGAAAACATGAAGGTAATGGACAGGTTTCAACACAGAAGTCTTACTGCGAATACTATGTGATAGATCAGAAGCCAAAAGGATGATCATCAACATTTATTGAAGATACGATACAACGAGAAAACTACGTATAAATACGTTAAGGTGTTTTATCATTAATTTTTGAATATTTTAAGGATTTTTTTCCTTGGAATCTTTATAATACTGTTGGTATATAACTAAGTAAGAAGATCCCGTCAATTCGAAAGTTAGCAGGTAGGGAAACTTCAAATAAACGATTCCCGGTCAGCCCAAACATTAATAGGCGATGAATGAAGCAATACCATAGCATTTCCATATTTTCTTTGCGATGATTTCCAATTAGGCGAATAGCTTTCTCTATGAGATACTGATTGCCAATACCTCGCGAGGCCCAAACTTCTTATCGTAACCGTTTTAGATCACCGACTCCCGTGTTGATTAATTTTTTCCAAATCGTTATGTTATTACGAAATAATTCTGTTGTGGATTTAGCAAACTGATGACTACCATTTTCTAACTAGACTATCGATGATCGATCTCTGCTTTATTCGCCCATTATTTTAACTCGCATTACTAATTGAGGTAAATTGTTTATTCCTGGGATTGCTCGTAATGCGACCAAAATATTCTATTTCGCGTCGTTTCTTTGTGCCGAGTTAACTTTTTTTCGTCCAGCTTATTTTTAAGAAGAACTGACTAAATAATCGAAGTTCGGCTAATACGAATTAATGATTTCTGTCATCATCTTTATAACATATACATTTATTTATTTCAGTAGAATTATATTACAAATAGCTTTAAAAAAAAAAAAAAGGTAGTCTGCTAAACTAAATAATTGTTTATATATGCGTTCAATTTTAAACAATTCCAAAATTAATAAAGGAAAGTATTCCCATCCTTACAGTCAATATCGTATAACTTTACCTTAAGTGATTACACTTGCTACGAGTGTACGCAATGTGTTGTTGAACGTCTTCAACTTCATTAACTAGCATAATTTCAACATTTATTAGTATCGATAGTACGCGATTTATTTAAATAATATTCAACGGATCCGTAAATAGTATTTGTAACGTGTCGCGAAATGTAAATTTATCCGTTTACCGTTTGTTAAAACGTATCTAATTTTATTGAAAATTCGTACGTTTAAAATTGTTTTATATATTTTTATAATGTTATTATTCTTCGTTTTATTTACAAAAATTAGTTACTTTTTTTTTTCAATACATAGATCAATTGAAAATACCAGCTCTATGTGCGGTTATAGCAATATTAGAAGCAACTATACAAAATATAACACATTTTAATCACTATTAAGTTTTTTATTGCGCAAACTATGTAAGAGAAAGTTATATAGAGTTTTGGGCCAGTCGATTAGATAACTAATTCAGATAAATACCAGCACAATATGAGTATAGTGACGTGTAATAATGTGCTTTTATACCGTATTAGACTAATAATTTTGTCCTCCCACCCGTAATAGATTATCACCGAGTGCTTTAAAAATATAATGGTATTAACCTTAGTGTGTATATATATATTGAATATGTTTATTACACTTAAGTCTGTTTTTAATCATAAATACCGTGTATTTAATACGATTAGCAGAACTCAGTGTATAATGTGATCCATTTTAATAGTATTATATAATATTCGATCGAAATTTTTATTACGAACGAATAAAACAATAATTTGAGATTTCTGATATTATAAGTTTAAATAGACAACTATATCGTTTTAAATTTATTTGTAACATCGTTGCAACTTTTTACGATGTGAAACGATACAGTGTTTTTATGAGAGATGTGTATGTGATAAACTAAAAGTAAATCGTAAGAATTCGTCCGCTTTTATATTTGCTTTTTAATTCTGTCAGAATATCATCAGATATTTTATAAGACCGGTCAAACAACATGTGGTACAATAAAATTATTTTCAGCATCTATAATTTGATATATATATATTTTACTTATCTAAAGTAATCATGTAATATTACGTTACCATAAAAACCATTAATAACTTAATATATCATTTATTATTTGACGGTTATAGTTATATATATATAAGTACTAAATAATTTAAAGTGTGTGGAAGTGATGAAAATATGGAACATACTCTTTTTAAGTGCAAATCGTATAACAGAAATTGTAACAAACATAATCTTGATCAGGTAATGGAGAGATAGCATAGACGACATTACTAACGCAATACGTAAAGAAAAAATCTATTAGAAGTTGCGCCGGTAATAATAGTCGATCTAGTAGCAAGGGTAATTCCTAAGAATCCGTAAGATGAAGACTACATTTAAATTGAATAAAATCGAGTTTGGAAACTCATTTTTTTTTTAAACTACCACAGAGCACGTGTAATAAGTAATTTGTTAAAAATGTCATAATGAGTACATGTAATAATTATAATAATTAGGTGATACATTAATACTGATCATAGCATACTTAAATGATGAGAAGCTGTTTATAATATGATCACGTTTGGCCACTGTCAACCGTGGTCTAGTGGTTGAAATTTACATCTGGTATGATTAGTATTAATAATAATATATATATACACATATAAAACCAAAAAATTACCTCCTCTAAATATAATTATCCTATTGGAACCATCAAATCGCATCGATTCTATCGTGTTTAATTTCGTATCTACCCAATATAATATGTGATCCATCGGATAGTCTATAGTTAATCCGGTTGGATGTCGAATACCTTCGTACAATAGTGGCGAACGTTTACTTCCATCTAGCCATGCGGTTTCAATTTTCGGTGCTTCTCCGGCATTTGTCCAAAACATTCTTCCCAGTTGTAAATGTAAAGCGATCGACGTTGGCGAATCTAAGCCTATAAATCACAAGAAAATCGTTACCGTATTTTAGATTTTATTTATCGAAAAATATAAATTTCAAGCTGGATAACGGAAAATATGAATTCGAACAAAAAGTAATAGCGAGTAGCGCGTTTCTAAAATCTAGAAATATTCTATGTTGTAATTATATAAATATGAAATTAAAATTTCGTCTCTGCAAACAATATTATTATACGTGACAGAGACATGGACATTGGCAGTAGCTGCTTTGAAGAAAATTGCAGCTTTTGAAATGTGTAAACGTTTATTGAAAATAAGTAATACGGAAATCTTGCAACGTTCGCGAAAAGAACCTGTACAATTGATACTGCAGGTTGAAGTTAACGGGAAATGAGGTAGTACGTCAAGGATGAGACAATACAAAATGTTGGACGGGGATTTACGAAATAAGAAAATTGATGGATATGACCAGAAATCGAGAACTTTTTAAGACTTTGGTCGCTAATGTCCGCTAAGCGAACATGGTGAGAAAGAAGAAGATATATAATACATTTTTGATTTAAAAAAAAAAAAAAATATTCCGTATAAAACATTTTTTCGCGAAATTTTATATTTATTCATTCATTATTATTATTTAAATTGATATTAAAGCAGAAAGCTTAGAATTATTTACTCGTAGTAATAAGAGATCTTCTATAACGACCATCCTGTTTCGAAACCATGACTCGTCCTTTAGGTTTTTGACCGGAACGGTCTATTTCAGTCCAGTACAGATTATCAGCTAACCAATCAACGGCGACGCTGGTAGGTTTTGAATTTCCTTTTTTAAAAAAAAAAACAATCGTTCAGGTTAATTCTAATGTTTATTTTAAGGTAGTAATTTCGTTAAAATTTAATAAGAGATTTTTCTCGAATTATTTGTCCCTGCAACGAAGTCATCGATAAAAATATTTGAAACGGATTCTAGTCTTCTAGTTAGATATTAAGATAGGGGAAAAATTATATCGTTCGTAAATCGACATATATTCATTCGTCGAGGAATTGGGGAAACAGTTTAACAGATGATTATGTGAACTGAAACGAATTTGAAAATCAATCAACAATTGCTTCGGAAGTCGGTGATAATTTTCAATAACGAATGAGTCTTTGGAAGTAATTGAACTATGTGTTAAGTTATTCTGCGATTGTTTATTTGTACAAATAGTATAATAAGAATCACAGGAGATGTTCATGACTTACCTACACCAAACAGTGGATTGGTGTAGGCAATCGAAGAAACAAGCACGTTATCGTGATACGAAGAAACAAGCACGTTATCGTGATACGAAGATTTATTGAGAAAATCGATCTATACTTTTAAAATAAAATTCCTAACATAGGGTGGTAATTTTAAGTTATCGCGCATTTTACCGACTTTGGTGTAACGGGGTACGTTTAAAAATCATTGCTGCTTTGTTATTATGATCGGTCGTTCAGTGTTAAAAATATTATATACGGCGATTGCAAGCGCATTATTAAATGTGTTCTTATCTATACTATTATTGTATTTTGTTCGTTGTTTAATCGTTAATAATTAGTCATTCGTTAAATAGACTATCTCAGGATAACGGTCCCCTGGTGGTCTACTGATTGATCACGCGTAGCGCATCAATGAAGAAGGTAATTTTACACTTGCCACTAACGAGCCTAAATCTTCTTCAAATGTTACGAAAAATAATGAAACAACTCTACACGCGTGTGTTAGGAAGCAAACACATACACAGAGCCTATAAATATAAACGTAAATAACGAGATTCCTTCTAATTCGGCTGCTGCATACGGTGGAGTCTCGTAAAAAGCAAGATGATATATCAGACTCGTCTGATAGTGGCATGTGTCAATGGTTGAATACTGCTATTCACAATTCACAATAGCAAAAGTACGCCGAAGAAAATAAAGACAGATGAACCCACGGTAATCAGATCAACCAATTATAACCGATTTTCGACTATTTAACTGAATTAAGAAACTATATTACCCTTAAACATTTTATTCCGTCTCACGGTCGTCGATCTATAGTACTGCCGCAACAACGAGTAAAAAACAATATTTGTTATAAGAACAAATAGTTTTCACCTCTGATCGAACTTCGAAGAAATCTTGAGATTAATCAGATTTAGTCACATACTGAGACACCTAGTTCTAGTATACGACACCGGTAAATGGAATAACAAGAAACATTAATGTATTACCTTTCATATTGAGATCTTGAGGATAGCCAATTTTGACCGATCCATTTTGAGCATTAATCATATACGACCTTTTGATAGTTTTATCGTAGGAATCTGCCCAGAATATCATTTCCGCGACCGGATCGAAATCGACCGCTTCGATACGTTTTTCATTTTCGATCACCATCAGTTGTCGTTTCTTATGCACTTCGTAACCGTGAATTTCTGGTCCGCTCGTAAATAGAACCGTCATCTAGAAAACGTATAAATAAGTGATTTATTCTTATTGTATCGTAAAAAGCTTTATAATTTTAAGATGCTTCATCTCTACTTTCTTACAGGTTTTTTTCTTTCTAATTTTTTCCCGCACTTAAAAGTTTAAAACATTAAATTTTACGTTTTAAATTTAAATTTTAATACACATACATTAGATGCCGTTATACATTAGTAAGTTAACTGTTAAGGTATATATATGTATATAAGGTACTTAACATTCTTCGTTATTCAATTATTCATGTATTCATGATTTTGTTTATATGTTTTGTAAATATATTTCTTTCTTCTTTCTTCATCTCTACTTCGAGTTGAAATGAACGTAAAATGGGGTCAATAGAGGCTCGTGCATAAAGGTGTTGCATGGTTGTACAACCACTGGAAAGATTAAAAATTAATAATGTAATGAAATAATTAAAGTACTAATTACTCGATGGAGATGAAATCAAATAAAGGCATTTTAAATATATCTCCCTTGGAATATATATATAAAAAAATAAAAATTATAAAAAAAAAAAAGCGTTTGAAATGCCTGTTACAATGAATGGGTAATCTGAAGAAGGCGCCTGAATACCATATGCAGCTTTATATGGAAAATTCGTGCATAATGCTACTATGGGCGTGGAATTTAGACATGTATTAACAATTGCTGGTTTAAATTGTTCTACAATTAAATCGAGACGCCGAAGAACAAGTTCCTACTTATGTTGTTCATAATACACGGGAGGTGCGTTTGCATATACGTACTACTGACTAATAAATGAATGAGTTTATATTTCATATTTAACTGAGACTAGTTTTTCTTCGTCGAATTTCTATCGGTGTTTCTTTTCGCGGTGTGAATTTAATCATTGTTGGCGTTACTTTTTTTTTCCAACATGAATTCAATTGAAAGTTTTTGAATATCTATTTTCTCGACACAGTTCAGGAGGAAAACCGGAAACAAAAGTTTATGTCGGCCTGTTTCTGATTTAACATTAACAATGAAGCAACATATTAATACAGGGAGTTGAACATTTTTAGGATCTTTTAAATTTGATTATTATATAGTATTGTGCTACTGTGATCTTAGAAATATGTTATTCTCCTTCCGACGTATTTTATTTGGATATAGTTAAGAACCATGTTGGACGAAACTGAGCGTGACTAATTTAAATCACATAAATGACCGAATAAAAAAACATAAGGGTATGTGCAACCGGATTGCAGCGTACAAATTTCCCGAAAATAATTTAAAATATGTACGAAAATTATGCATATTATTAAATCGAAACAATTGCGAACTTGATATAGTTTGTTCAACGGAAAAATTCACATTATTAGGGATGACAATCTCGTATCATCATTTTCTAAATTGAACAAACTATTGACAATTTTGTTAACAATTATGACGACAACATCGGAAACAGAACGTCGTTTTTACATTCTTAATAGAATAAATATATGTATTTAAAAAAAAAAAAACGCCATGAATTAAGGAAGATTAAATGTGTTTGCTAGGCTATCTATCGAGATAGGTTTTAAGATTTTGACCAACAGATAATTGACAAGTTTTATAAACAAAAACATATATAAACGCATATGCACATTAGGATAATTTTCCTTTCTTCTTTATTTATTTATTTCTGTGTTGATTAATATTTACATATTCATTTAAAGTTAATAACGTATTATGTATATACATATATACACGTATGTGTGTGGAGTAGAATTTCATAAATGGATTTCTTCTTCATAAGTTGACGCTATTTCTTTCTCTCTCACCTATGTATATAGGTATAATTGTATATTGACATACACATTTGATGATAATTTTATATATATATATATATATATTTATTAAGTTTAAAAATATATGTAAATATACCACCAGTACATGGAAATAACTAAAAAAAAAAAAAGAAAAATCATCCTAATGCATAATGTATATGAATATATAACTGATTATTAGAATTCTGTATTTCAAATAGGCTATATATAACAAATACTGACTTTAAAAATATCCACGTCGATTATATACATAGAAATCGCCATCTGGAAATTCGAGGAATCAGATAGATTACATACTGGTGAGATCAAGATGGAAATCATCATTATTGGATGCTACAACATATCCTAGTGCTGAATGTGGAACTGACCACAGCTTACTAGGAGGGAAATTTATAATGCGATTGAAAAGAATTATATGCACATCTCATAAAGATAGGACGATAATAAATAAGCCGGATACTTTCTGTTCCGCAGTAAATAACAATATCGAACAAAATAATCGAAATTGCGAATCGCCTAATGATATTTGGCTGAAACTGATCTCAGCGATTGAACGGGCAAAAAAAGATGGATCAAATCCGATGAGTATACAGAAAAGGAAAATCTGGATAACTGATGACACAATGAAATTAATTGAAAGACGTAGGAACACAAAAATACATGGTAATGATGTGGAGTATAGGCAATTATGCAGAGATATCCAACGTGCATGCAGAAAGGATAAGAATAGATACTATGGAGATGCATGTAAACAAATACAAACTCACAAGGAAACGAATGAAACTAAAGATATGTTAAAAAAATACGCATAGTTACTAGAGAATTTAAAGTCAAACCATGGGGTATTGTAAACAACACCGGGTCGTTAATAACCGATATATGTGAAATAACGGAATATTGGCGTGATTACTGTTAAAAATTGTATACAGATATAAATAGAAATACAAATAGCAATTCAACGCAAATAAAGGACAATAAATTTGAACAAGAACCTATGCCTTTACGCGATGAAGTAAAACAAGCGATTGTCAAGCTAAAAAATGGAAAAGCAGAAGGCGAAAACAAAATTCCTGCCGAAATAATTAAAATATTATCCGGAGTCACTTTTGAGTTCCTATATAAATTATGCTGTAAAATATGGAATACATGTGAATGGCCGCGTCAGTGGACCACGTCAATTTTAATACCGATACGTAAAAAAGGGTCTACAAAAAGTTGCGATAACTATTGTACAATCGCCCTCATTCCACACGCTTCTAAGATACTATTATACGTAATAAATGAGCGTTTAAAGTCTTATTTTAATTGGCAAATTCCTGACGAACAAGTCCGTTTTGTTGCAGGAAAAGGAACGCGGAATCAGATTTTGAAAATGAAACAAATTATAGAAAAAGCCAGAATACTATGTGCCTGTATATATATCATTTATAGACTATAAAAAGGCTTTTGACAGCGTGATATGGAACAAGCTATGGATAATTTTGTCCGAAATGGGTGTTCCTAATCATCTTATAATGCTAGTGAAATCACTTTACGAAAACAATTATAATACAGTACGAGCAGATAATTATTTCTCTAAACCTTTCAAAATATCAAAAGGTGTTAGACAAGGATGTATCCTATCGCCACTTTTATATAACATATACTCTGAATATATAATGCGACGTACTTTTGCCGCAGAGGAGGGAGGTATTTCAATTGGTGGAGAAAAAAATTAATAATTTGAGATATGCCGATGACGGCAATTTTTGCATCATCTATGGAAGAATTAAGTACAACTTTAAATAAACTGACGACAGTAAGCCATGAATTCGGAGACTGCGTATAAACAAAAATAAAACAAAAATTATGTTAGTGGATCATAATAATGAAAACATATCTAATACTTCACAACAATTACACGGATATAAAGTCGTCAACGAATTTGAATATCTAGGTGTCCGGATCAACAATGAAGGAGGCTCAAGCAAAGAAATAAGGAGACGATCTGCGATGAGTCTAAATGCTATGAATAAGTTGCAACGTATCTGGCGGGATGGAAATATCAATTATTCTACAAAAATACAACTTGTTCGTTCCCTGGTGTTCTCCATCTTTACCTATGGTTCCGAAACATGGGTAATAAACTTCACGGATCAGCAATATATTGATGCATTTGAAATGAAATGCTGGCGCATAATGCTGTGTATAAAATGGCACGATAAACAAACGAACGTCTCGATCATTAAGCATCTTAATATAGATAAAAGATTGTCACAAGACATACGCGATAAAATGTGCAAATTTTTTGGTCATATAATGCGTGCACGAGACTTAGGACAGTCACACTAGGAAGAATGAACGGACATAGAAGAAAAGGTCGGCCAATGACCCGATGGACGAAACAAATATGCCGACGTGTTAAACTGTTAATACCAGATTTGGTACACTCGGCAGATGATTGACAACTGTGGAGGAATTTGATTGCTACATAATGGTCACGACGGTCAATTATGATCAATATACGACTGTAGATATATATATATATATAATATAATTTTCTTTTTTATTTCGATGTGTTGATTGTATATTTACATATACATTTAAACTTAATAATTATATATATATATATATATATATTAAGCCAAATTCCGGATGCTTCAAAAATAATGTTGAAAATAATCAAAAAACGATTGGAACGATATATAGAAATATATCTAAATCAATTTCAGTTTGGATTTCGTAAACACAAAGCTACACGGGATGCAATAGGCGCATTGTGGAATATTTAAGAGTGAATGATGAGTGTAAATTGTGATATTTACATATGCTTCATTGATTACTGTAAAGCATTTGATAAAGTGCGTTGGAATAAGCTTTTCCCGTTATTGGAGGAAATAGGATGTCCTCAACGCATACTCAGGCTTATATATAATCTTTATGAACGATAAAAAAATTAATGATTTATCAGACCCATCAAATGTAAATAAAGGAGCAAGGAAAGGTTGTTTGTTGTCACCACATCTTTTCAACGTGTACTTAGATTTAATAGTTAATGAAGAGTTATATGGAATAAACATAGTAGGAGAAAAATTAAAAACAATAAAATTTGCGGATGACCAGGTGATATTAGCAGTATCTCCTTATATGCTCCAAAAGATGATAAACCGTTTAAATAAAGTAGGCAAGGTATTTGGTATGGAAATGGATGTAAATAAAACAAAAATAATGAAGATTGGAAGAAAACCACGACCATTTCTTATAAAAATTGATGGAAAAAATATTGAACAAGTACAGAAGTTTAAATATCTCGGCCAGATTATAACGGAAGATCTGTACTGTGACGATGAAATTAGCCATCGGATTGGGGTAATACGCATTTCATGAGAAGCAATGCATATTAAGACAAAAGTCAATACCGCTTGAATCTTCGAAAATGGATATTGAAGATGTATGTGTGGTCTGTAGCCCTTTATGGTGCTGAAACCTGGACGTTAAATAAACGGAATATTGAAAAATTACAAGCGTTCGAAATGTGGGCTTGGAGGAAAATGGAGCGGATAAGCTGGGTAGAAAAAGTAAAAAATAAACAGGTGCTCCAGCAAATTGAAGAGAAAAGGTCCTTAATCAATCGAATAAGGAAAACACGGTTAATTTGGATTGGTCATGTACTTCGACATGGCGGATTACTGCGAGATATATTTGAAGGTAAAATCCAAGCCGAGAAATACGTTTGTAACAACTTTACTAGAAGACACCGAGTTAGAAAATTAAAGAACTGAGAAAACCGGGAATGTTGGAGAACTATTGTCATGGCGTTGGACCGGTCTTAGAACTGCACTAAAATGATGATTGATATATATATATATATATATATATATATATATATATATATATATAATCAATAATTTCTGAATCTTTAAGACTGATAAGCTAATTTGAAATGTAAGATTTCTCTGGATAGCGCTACTTTTTTCACGTACTGCTTCGTATATCGTGTTGTATTTTTTTGATATATTTCATTCTTGGCTTTTTTTTCTTGATTTTATATATATATATGTGTAATAATAATTTTACCTGTACATCTTCAGCGCGACACACACCGCTGAATGCGTCGCTTAATACAAAACCGTCGCGACAGGCGCACGCGTAAGAGCCGTTAAAATTGACGCAAATATGCGTACATTTATGCGTCCCGGTAGCACATTCGTCGATATCTGTATAAAATATGAAATTTAACTGTAGCTTTGCTATGAAATTTATATTTTGTATATTATAGATATATTAAGAAGTTGTCTATTGTTTATTATAGAAGGTCGTCAGAGATCGGATTTAAGCAATATACGCAGTAAGATTTTACTTCGACGGCATATATACTATTCCACCTACGTTAGTTAAGAACTTTATATAAAGTAAATTCTGAGAATCGTACGTAAAACGATGTATTACCGAATAATTTAACCAAATACGATATTAACAACGAAATAAATAAACTGCTAAGTAATTGGAATTAAAGTTCAACCAGTAGATTAACTTACAGTTTCCCCTAGCTTGTAAAAAGTATCCCAATAACTATAAATAATTCTTATTAACATTTTTTTACCAGAAAATAAAGATTTTAAAGTTATTTGTACTGCTTTCGTCAATGAACGTTTGCTTGCCCGTATTGTGACAGCTGCTTTACATTCGCAAAATAATCCTCATCGCAAATATCCAATGCGTGCATTCCTTGGAAGGTTTGGGTGTGATCATCAACATGTCTTCTCCGTGTTGATACTTCATACAGTAACACATTTTCATTGTCATTTGACAAAATACGTTGATAGAATCGTAATAATTTAAAACAGACCTTACGATCTCGATTTAAATAAACATGCGTATTTTTATCTAAAATATCGCGATATTTCCATCTTCCAGATATGTTATAAACAAATCTAATATGGGATGCACAGATTAATTCGAAAATAACTTTACAGGATATTCGGTCGTTAATCTGGGAACTTTCAACTTAATATATCGTATCCTGAACGTGGTTTCTTTACATCCACCTATAAAATTGGAGAAAAATGCTGATCAGTGTTATGGCTCTTTTTTACTTCGATTCAGCGGAAGCATTATTCGTTAAATGGAACAGCTTATTATAGATGCCAGTATACGTCTAACATGCATTCATGCGTAAACGAGACTTGTATAATCCATATCACAGGTCCTCCACCCTCTTCGTTCAAGTACATAATTATGTTTTCTATTTATTTATTTATTTGATTATTAACACGGGGTTTTTGAACGCCAAACTCCCTCGTATGAGGAAAGTTCAATATATATAAATGCAAATGTTATATACATGCGTATATATATATTTGGTTTTTAATCATTATTCAGCGTGTATAGATATTTTCACTACAGTGACGGTATTCCTCGAATTTTTACTACTTTCATCGACCATTAATTTATGAAATGTTAATACAATTGTAATAAATTGTTAATTTTTAGAATGATAAAATTAACGACGACAATTAGATTATTTTATAAAATATTTGACGTAATTCTAAAAACTTAATTACATTTATATTAAAATAAAATCTCAAATTATTATATTTTCATATTTTACGCGCGATATAATTACCGTGATCAAATTTTGTTTATTACTATTTAATTATAAATTTGAAGTGATACAACTGAAATTATCGTTTATTAAATTTTATAAATTATTTTATTATTACAGGACGAACGATCGTCAATTTTACCTATAGAAATGATTTAAGATTAACTTTGCTACACTTGTTATCCATCTATCTATCTCTCTCTCTCTATATATATATGTATATATATATATATACACATACATATATATATATATATATTTATATACCGCAGTAGCATAGATAGTTCAATCTTTGGAGTTCAGTTTTTCATAAGCATGTAACTTATTTATCGCAGATATAGCATCTGCGTTGCATGTAATTAGTACCTTAAACGATAACCCATTTTGTATACGAAAATAGCGTAGAATGTGCCAGTCACGACATTCAGCACGACGACGATTATATATATATATATATATATATATATAATTATGCCGTTACTATACTTAATTTTTAAATAATTTTTTATTAATTGTTATTTACATACAGCTTTTTAAATACATATTATTATGAATATATACAGTTAATTTAATAAAGTCTTACCTATGCAAGTTTTAGTATTTTCATTGCTCACTATAAAACCGGAATAACAACTACAAATATAACCGTCACTGTCGGTAGTTACATTACGACAATAATGTTCGCAACCGCCTTTAGTCGCCTCTGTGCAAACTTCACCGTAATCTAATCAAATAAGATAAACACATTTTAAGAACAATATTATTTTCATCTGAGCCCCGTGTTAGTCATATGTGACTGAGACGTTATCCATTACCGTCAGCCCGTGTGATTTTGTTTTATAACTTTTATTCCGTATTTATAAATATCATTTTCTAATCACTGCGGTTAGCTATGACTGATACATTGTCTGTTATCACACATGTTTACATTTGAAAGTATAAAATTTTCATCTCAAACTTTCATTATTCAGTACCATTATATTAACCATTCAATGCACTCAAAATTATTTTACGCTAATTAGGAAAAAGTGTCAGTCATGTACGACTAATACTATTTTTACACCATACACAAAACATCATGCTTGTTATTAGTTTCAAAATAAAAATTTAACTTTTAATTAAAATAGGTACAAAGTTAAAAGTGTCAGTCAGAAGAGTTTTATCACACGCATACTCGTCAGTCATGATTGACTGACATGTGTCTGTTACCGCCAAGGTTCAAAATGTGACTTGGGGCTCAAAGTGTTAATAAAGTATGACTGCAAATGTTTTCCATATTTATCTATAATGCTTGTCTACGCTAATCTACTAAAATTATTTCAATAAAATTATGTAGATATGTATGGTTTGGTTCGACTTAAAATATAGGGCAGTTTTTACCTCGTTGAGCGATCGCATTTTTTTTTATTGATGTTTATTTTCTAGAGAAAGAGTTAAATTCGCATTCAAATTTTTCAACTCCAACTTATTCCATGTACTTACACACGAATGCGATATAAACAATACGCGTGTTTATTGTATTTTTTAAAATTATTTTGTATTTTTTTTTTTTTATACAAAATTATTATAATACGCGAAATGCTGCGTACGATATTTCTGATTACATGTACGTTGTATGTATTCAATTCTGGGTATAATTTTAAAATTAAAATCAACGATGAATAATATTCGATTTTTGGTAAAAGAACGTTGCTGGATGTCTAGATGTAATCGGTTGAATGGCAAAAGCGTGGTTCGTCATATTTTGATATTAATCAAACAATTTCCGCCGAAAATCTACATCCATCAATTGATCAAGAATTATTCGATACTGCTACCATTTGCATGATTGACGATCCCAGCGACGCTTTCAACACATGACATAATCATGTATGAAAGAAGATGCAAAATATTATTTCCAAAGCAATGTATTACTTCTTATACTTAACTATACGGTATCCCCGAGAAACCGGATGGTTTTGTTGTTTTTTGAATAACACAAAAACTACTGATCAAAATTTATGAATGAAATTTTATTTTAAAATAGGAAAACGAGAGATTAGCTTAAAATCATTTGTGGAACACAATATTGTTCATATGACCGCCATTTGCAAGAATAGATTCATTCAGTCTTTACAAAATTTTCGAATACAATTTCGAGCATAGTGAATGTTTGAAATTTCTTCAGAAATCCTAGTTTTAAGCTCTTCCAGATCTCTTGGACGTGTTTCATAAACGCACCTTTTAAGGTATCACCCACAAAAAAAAAAAATTCGATCAACTTTAAATTCTTTTCGAAACTTTCTTTGCACTATCGTGATCGACAAGCCGAAAATAGCGTTTCGCGCAAAACGCGCGCTCCTTTTCGTTATAGGATGTCGCGATAACTGAAACTAGACAAAAACGAAGCTCTCGTGCGGAGCACGCGATTTGCGTTGTAGCAGTCTTACCAACTGCGCTATTTAAAAAACAAAACCGTACATCTTCTCTGGGCCATCCTACATAAAATATGAAATTAAAAATCTGATGCTGGTTTGTGGTTTCTTATAAATCTTAAATTTTTAATTTTATTAATTAACAATAATTTATTTTATATAATTCCGTTTATTAACAATAGGTAAGCCACAGCGAAGTGTGGCCCAGTCACCTAGTATATATATAAAAAACCGATAGATAATACTTACGGCAACCGAGTTCGTCTGAATTATCGCCGCAATCGTTGACGTGATTGCATAGAGCCGTATGCGGAATACACGTGTGATTTGAGCAACTATATTCGGTATTCGTATCGCACGGTTTCGTCCGGGCCGTCTTATGACACAGACTTAAATTATTCTCGTCCGAACCGTCTCCGCAATTATCGAAACCGTCGCATACTTGATAATACGGTACGCATCGTTTGTTATCGCATTGGTATTTGTTCAAAGAGGTACAATTGAAATTAGCTAAACGAAAAATCGAAACGGTTAAATTGTGTAAACAATTTTATTCGCCACTACATATACAAATTGTTCGACTTTATTCCTGTTTATATTGTTTCATCGCACGAAATGAATAAAAGTTGTTATAACTTTATACGAACATAATAAATTTTAAATAGTTCACTCTTTCTCACTTACACGCACACATATACATACATACATAAATTCATATACACCCACAAAAACACGTATATGCACACACACACACACACACATATATATATATATATATATATATATATATATATATATAACGATCTCACGATTAACTTCTACCAATAATTCAGCTTGATATTTAAACACGAAAACCAATGCTGTATTAGTCGCTATCTAACTACACACACACACACACATATATATATATAAAAATCAATGCCACTTTTCGTTGTAATTTTATAATTCAAGAACGGGCTCACCTATCCAAACCAAATGTTTATGCTTTGTTCGGACTATTTAGTAGATGGTTTATGTGAAGTTTGCACAAAATCGGTCGATCGGTTCTTCATTTATCACATTTTTTGTAACAAATGAATTCAATAAATGGTGTTGATGCACCTTAGTATTCTACTGAGAAAATTACATCATAAATGGCGAGTACGTACTATTATTTCCTGTTGTTAGTTCAAAAGTAATGAATGAATTTTGTCAAATTGAAACTTATTTCAGATGGGGATTGTGCTGTCAAATTGAAACTTTTTTTCAGTGTTGACAGTGCAATCATGTTGTTATGTCATTCATGCGGTCATGTCATTTTGGACGTGCTTCGATTATAGCAAATTTTTGTGTTTATATTTTTAAACATATTATTGAGTGCATTCATACAAAACGGTGAGTCTTGAATTGTTCAAATGTACTATGCATATGTGTGCGTGTACTTTTCTCAGTTATGCTATTTGCCATTATATTATCAACATGTATGTCATCAAATCCACTTGAATTATGGAACAAATATAAGCATTATATGGCAGAAGATATTTTAATTCGTACGCGTCATCATGCACGAAATCCTGATTTGTTGATTACCTTGGAAATGTACAACGAAGCTTTGATAATAATTGAAGATATGTGTCTAACGATTGTAAATAAAGCATTAGTACAATTGGGTATGACGCACCAAATCGTGAGATGCATGATTTGTTTGATCGTGAATTGCAACGTGAGCAGGAATTCAATTCTAATGATTTGCGTTTATTTGTACAATCGAATATAACCAAATTGAATATTCAGCAAAAACATGTATATGACACAATCATGCAAGCCGTTTCCAATAATGTAGGTGGATTATATTTCTTGGATGCACCTGGTGGTACAGGAAAAACGTTCGTTATATCATCGATTTTAGCGACTATTCCGACAGAAAATTGCATTGGCACTTGCGTCTTCGGGAATTGCTGCTACATTATTAGAAGGTGGTCGGACGTCGGACCGCATACTCTGCATTAAAACTGCCATTGAATGTACAGGTGATTGAAACTCCAACTTGCAATATTTCGAGAAATTCTGCTATGGCAAAAGTTCTGCGATTAACGTAAATTATTTTAAGGGATGAGTGTACAATGGAGAATAAAAAATCACTAGAAGCATTTAATCGAACAATGCAAGATTTACATGGTAATTGGTGTTTTGATATTACTGTCAGGGGATTTCCGTCAAACATTGCCTGTCATTCCTCGATCAACTTCTGCTGATGAAATAAATGCCTGTTTGAAGTCATCAGTTCTTTGGAGATATGTACAAAAATTGACACTGAACATTAATATGTGTATTCACCTACAAAATGATCCAGCTGCCCATGAGTTTTCAAAACAATTGTTAGAAATTGGTGATGGCAAAATGCAAATCGACAGTACCAACGGATTGATCGCTGTACCGAACAATTTTTGTACAATTGCGCAATCGATAGATGAATTGATTGGATGTGTTTTTCCGAATATTCTTCAGAATTACAGAAATCATGATTGGTTGAAAGAACGCGCCATTTTAGCACCGAAGAACATTCATATCAATGCCATTAATTTTCAAATTCAAGCGAAACTGTCAGGTGTAGTCACGACATATAAATCAATTGACAGTGTTATGAATCAAGATGAAGCAATGAATTATCAAATTTATCATTGGAACCGGTTGGTATGCCACAGCATTGCTTGAATCTTAAAGTTGGTTCTTTGATTATATTATTGCGAATATTAATCCACCAAAACTGTGTAATGGCACCAGAATGGCAGTGAAAAAGTTATTGTCAAATTTGATTGAAGCTACGATCTTAACTGCTAAATCAAAAGGAGAAGTTTGTTCGATACCGCGTATCCCTATGATTCCAACTGATATGCCATTTGAGTTCAAACGATTACAATATCCTGTGCGTTTATCATTTGCGATGTCCATCAACAAGGCCCAAGGGCAAACACTTAACGTTTGTGGTGTGAATTTGGAGGAATCATGTTTTTCACATGCCCAACTTTATGTTGTCTGTTCCAGAGTCGGTACCCCCAGCCGTTTGTTTATTCATGCTCAAAATTGAAAAACAAAAAATATTGTTTATTCAAATGTTTTGGATTAAGTTTTAAAATAGCTAGCAATTAATAAACAATTTTTTTTGTTTGAATAAATGAATTTGATGTTCCAATTAAATTTTTTTATTATTTCACTTTATACGTAGCGAAGCACATACCGGGCCGCTAGTGTATATATATATATATATATATATATATATATATATATATTCTCCGATTAAGGCACGCATACGTCGCACAATACACCTCGCTTCTGTTTCGCATAATTTTCCACTCTAGAGTCCCTTATCAATGTGTTTCTCGGCCTTCCATGAGCTTTTTCCTCAAATTTTAGTTTCTAGTAGTACGTCTCTAAGTAGACTACTTCAATATGTCTATTCAGTTTAGGCGTTTTTTTATTATATTCATGAGCGATATTTTTTCTTCAAATTTGTTCGATTCATTGGTTTTCTTCTCTGACCAATTTATCCGTTCTATTTTCCGCCCAGATCCACATTCCGAACGCCTGCAGCTTATCTATATTTCTTTTATTTAATGTTGAATATATTTGAGAGTAGTGATTTTATAAATTATAAACCAAAGAAACTCATAACAGTTTAATCACCAAAAGTTTTTTTATTGCAAAGCTTTTCGACAGTTACGTCATTTTCAAGCTTACACAATAAATATTACAAATATACAAATATTTATTGTGTATGCTTGAAAATGAGGTAACTGTCGGAAAGCTTTGCAATAAACTTTTGGTGATTAAATTGTGTTATGATTTTGTTTAGTTTATCTTTTATTTAAGATCAATGTTTCTGCATCCTAAAGGGCTATAGACCACATGCACATTTTTATTATTAGCTTATTTATATATATCATATCCGAAATTAAATACGTACTACATAATTCAGGGGCTTCATCCGATCTGTCGCCGCAATCGTCTTGGCCGTCGCAAAGTTCACTTTGTTCGACGCACAATTTAGTCAGGTTGCATTCGAATTTAGTATCTGGACAGTAACGACCGTCCGGGAATTTAGCCGGGCAATTACTTTCGTCACTCATATCGCGACAATCTCGGTCGCCGTCGCAACGGAAATAACTGGCAATACAGTGACCGCTTGTACATTGGAACGTGCCATTCTATTGTTGAAAAGAATAAAAATCAACAAATATTCTAACCTATTCGAATCTTTTCTATAATCGATTATTATTTCTTATCGCGATTACAATAATAACCGTTATTTCAAATCAAATTTTATTTGTATTCATTTCAATAATAAATATATTTAAACTGATTAAAATTTGCATTAGAATACAAATGAAACCGGTTATGAATTAGTAGCAGTAGTAATAAAATAATAACGAAATAAACGATAATCGAATAAAATTTATCTGAATATAATACGCCCTGTTAGAATTTTAGCAATTTATTTACAATTATTTACTGTAAACATTTATACATGTTAGCAAGTATAAAGCACGCACAAGTATATACAATATATAGATCAAAGCAATAAATATACAAGCACACGTCCGCCCGGATGTACACATCTATATATTCATGACTAAGATGACATATACAATCGTATATGAGTTCATACATGCGCACCAACATCAAGGCGTAACGTGCATAGTAGTATGTACGGTGGTATACACGTGTACATTAACAAAAAAAAAAAAAAAAAAAACATGATTGTTAATTTCAGTTCACGGATTTAACTCGGAGTACGGTATACCAAATTACACCATTTTATTAAACGAAGAATTGTGCTAGGTCGAGATAAGAGAATATAAATAAAGAGTTCGGAGAACAATCACGCAAATTCCCCGGATAAAATATAACGCAACGGTTCTTTACGCCTTGTTTTGCAAATAAGAAGACTTATTTTCGGATGCCTAGTTTATTATGCAGGTGTAGCTCCTGCGTATATATCTTGCGTTCTCATATACGCCTTAAGTTAAATACTGTACAATGAGCGTAGAAATAATTTTGCGTAAATACAATTACTGTAGCAGATACTTGTCAACGAACGAAAGCTTGACTGAATAAGAAACTGGAAGATAAATGTTCTTTAATATATGTTTTGGGAGACGTGACATATTTTTCTTAGATATACATATATTATTTTTCTTCTGTGTTCGAACGTCGTGACACAATCATGAGCACGTTTAAACAATTTTTTTCCATTTCGATTTTGAGCTGCTTCCATCAGTCGTTAGGGTCGGACATCGTTCTCTAATTCTTTTTCTTTTACCTTCTGTTATTCCTTTTATGACCGTTTTTTCTAATCCATCTCGACGTATCAGATGGTCGAACAATTTCGAGGATTTATAGCTAGCACTAATCAGTTTTTTCTCAGTTCCTCTAATATTGAAACATTACAGCGATGCTTGATCCACGGTGTCCTGAGCATTCGTTTGTAACATATTTCGAATGTCTCGATTCTTCGGCACGTTTTGTTTAGTGTCCACGATTCCGGGCCGCAGGTTGCTATTGAGAATATTAGTGTCCACTATCCTCCTTTTAGTTCCTACTGTTATGGACTGGTTTTTCCATATTTTTAGCAGTTTTTGCACAAGTATAATTATAAATGTAAAACTACGTGTTGTATATTTTTAATTTTCCCGTTGAACTCAATTCTAGTATAGCTTAAACACTTTTTACGGACTCTGTTACTTGATGAAATCAGTCTCGACTTCGACATAATTCTCCTAACTCAAATCCATTTATCTTAATATTCCAAGAAATTCTTCTTCTTCCGCGTCTATCGTTTCTCTTCTACCTTACGTTATTGTTTGTAGAAGGCTATATGCTGGTCCTCTCATAAAATGTCAAAAAAAAAAAAATGCTTTTCGTTCGCTTATTACGTCCATTAGTATCGGATCTATTTTCATAAACTGTATTCTAATCGTTCATTTTTTAAATCTAAATATATTATGGACAATCATCGATGCATATCGATATTCACGTGATGATAATACATAATATCTTAACATTTACTTATTGTTCGAACAGTGTGGAATATTTGTTAAAAAATAACGAAAAATCACTAAATTTTTTATATATAAAAAGACCACAAATCTTTTCGACTATTCACCCATTATCGAGTGGACACGTAAAAAATATATACAATTTATGAAAAATATAAAAGGAAAAAAATAAAATAAAAAATACATAATTTAGATGCACGATATTAAAAAAGAAAAGGGAAGCGACAAAACAGTTATTAATGGTGATGATGATGTCGTACATCTACGGGTCGCTTAAATGTCTACATCCAAATTCTGTAACCATGTTATGGCCCGTGCTTAATACTGCTCGAATATCCTCCCATCTACCGCGAGGGGATTTACGTGGGCGTTCGTTTAGGATATGATCCATTGTCTGGTTTCCTTGTTGGCAAATCAGATATGAAACCACTTTGCGAGCATATGACCACTAAGACCCATGGCCCGTACGAATGCGATTCAAGCGCATCCAGCTTTTTCGCTCTAGGTCAAAGCCTACTGGCCTGCTATCCGGTGTGCCTATCGTACTGTTTCTATCTAGGTTCTTTTGGTTCCGTTCTTTTATCTAGGCTGCGACCGCATCAAAAACCTCTGTTAAGAGCTTTGTAGGTAATCTGTGAGCTGACTGTCTCGATTTTAGTCTTTCTGGTCCTTCCACATCTTGATGTATTGGTAGATTTTGATCATTTATATACTTCTTCCATTCTGTAATCGTTGCAGTTTCCTTCGAATGTGAGCCAGCATGATGTTTGCTAGTACTGGTGTAGTCATTCCACGGGGGTTGATTTAGTTGTGCCAGAAAGTATGCGTAGAGCTGCGTTTAGTTATACATCGACTTTTTCGTATGATTACTATACTGGCGCTGCATATTCTGCTGCGAAGTAAACCAACGCAAGTACTGATGTCCGTCATGTGGATGTTGACGCGCCCCAAGTTGTACCTGCAAGTTTTTGTATTATGTTCGTCCGTATTCTGAGTTTTGCCGTTGTGTACTCAAGATATTTTAGGTCAGTTGGGGATCTACAATTACTCCAAGATATTTCGCATTTTCTTCATACTTTAGTTTGTGCTCTCCAATTGTGATATTAATTTAATTCTAGCTATGAACGCGCCCCATACCACGTCCTCGCCATGCGCCTGGAAACGTTATAACGGCTAAGAATATCGAAATTGCATCCCTCCTAAGATGGGTAGCAATAATAGAAGTATTTACAGTGTAATCTGATAACAAATGTGGTAAATAACGTAATCAATAAATCAGGAATATAAAATTTGTACGTAAAAGATTACGTTATATTACTGTTAATTTATATGTAAAGTTTTTTTTTGTATATGCTTGAAAATGACATAACTGTCGGAAAGCTTTGAGTTAATAATTTTTATAGTGATAATTAGTTTTAATTTTCTTTTGTTATTACTTTAAATAGTCAGTAAAATAAAAACTTTTCCATTTAATATAACAATTATATACTTCTTAAAACTAATTCTTCATCGACAGTTTTTATATTTTTATAAATTGTATATATTTTTACATTTCATTTTTTTATATTCACTGGATAATAGTTTAATAGGCGAAACGCTTTGCTATCTTTTTATATATATAAAAAATTTCGAGATTTTACCTTTTTTTTTTATCGTTATTGCTGTTTATTTACTTATTGATTTCCAGATTTAAACGTATAATATCGTGAAGAGGGAATAGTTCTTTTGTCTGTAATTGATTTTCTCGAAGCTATCGTCAACTCGATTTTCTTAATACGCTGATTTTACTTTTTTCCCGTTTTCAACCGGCGACTGCAGTAGACATTTTTCCCACCCCATTTTGAACGACAGCTATTAGTAGTCGTTTAGGAATCGAACAGTTCGTTTATCGTTCAAAAATCTAACCTTGCATTTAAAGTTGCCGCAATTAATTTCATCCGAACCATCTCCGCAATCGTCGTCGTGATCGCATCTCCATTGACTCGGTATACATTTCGCGTTTGCGCATCGAAATTCCGATTCTGAACACGACCGATACGAGCCTTTACAGACCGATTCGCTTTCGTCGGAATTATCCCCGTCGCCGCAATCGTTTTCAAAATCGCACAACCATTTCCTAAAACGGATTATATATTTTTTTTGTCATCATTTTAATTTATTAAAATAACTTAGCTAAGGACGTCTTTATTATGATAATTTTTTTTTTTAACATCACACCAGCATTAATTGCTGCAAACAATGGTGATCACATAAGTAAAAAATTAGTATTAGCCTAGTGATTGCAGTGAGATACTAGACTCTGAGGAAGGGAAAGGAATAACTTGATGAGAATGGAATGTATGTTGGAATAATATAGGAATGATCAAATACAATAATTAGAAGAAAAACAACATGTTATCTTTTGAATTAGGTGGAAATACAAATTTATTAAGTGATGGGAATTGCATGTCGACACCACTTCCTTCGCAGACGCCTTGGAGGATTTTCTGGAAGACTGTCTGAGTGTATTCTGCGAACATTAGGATTGCCACTGACTTTGAACATATCGAATAATCTCCTATACTGTACGACGTGTGTGTCGCTGATATACGGAATCTTGAGATCATTATGCAGTGTCAAATTAGAAACATAATGTAGAGCAGACGTATACGGAGTATCTTGGACTGTTGTTGCTGTATTCTTCAAAGATTACTTTTGCAAGTATTACCGTACAACTCTAATCAATAGCCCCAAATGGGAGCGATTGCCATAGATAGTCCGTTTGGTCATTAGATTTAGAACCGATTTCTAATGATGGATCTTCTAGTGTGTTCCAATATGTAGTCGCCATGCAAGCTTCTAATCTATGTACATGTCAAGATAACGTACTGAATTTTTTGTAGGAATTTCTATGTTGTCAATTCTTACAGCCGGACACTTAACTTTTTTATTTGTAAACATAAGGTGTTGGCACTTATTGGGATTAAACAACATACGCCAACTTTGTGGCCACTGAACCAACCTATTCAGATGATTTGGAATCGCATTGCATACATTGCTTCTAAATTGAATGCAACGATATCAATATCATCGGCGAATGTTGTGCTAAGATGGTTCGATTGCTAGTCGGCATGTCTGATGTGTAGACCGAATATAAAAAAAGGCCCGAGTAGACTACCTTGCGGTACAGATGATAAAATATTGTGTCCTTCTGAAAAATGTCCATTAATTTTGACGATAAATGTTCTCTCAGATAAGTACAAATAAAGTAATACACATAAATCAGAGATGATAAACTGTCTGAGCTTACAAAGTTATCCAGGATGCCAAACCTTATCAAATGCTTGTGTAACAACTAGACAAACTGCAGAACATACTTCCTTTTTTTCCAACGTTGAGGAAATCGCATCAACTAGCCGATGACACTGCTGCACCTTAGAATGTTTAGTGCGAAATCCGAATTGATGATTTGATATTATTTTACGACTGCTTATAATCAGCAGGATACGACTTAAAATTAGTTTTTCTAATATCTTCGATAAGGAGCAGAGTAAACTAATAGGTCTATAGGATGATATATCTGTTTGCGGCTTTCCCGATTTATGTATCATTGCTATAACTGATTTTCTTCACGCAATAGGGAAATATCAAATTCGCAGTATTGCATTGAATATGTAGCATAACAGAGTAGTCGTCGTTGTTGGAAGTCGGTGAAATGATTTCGCCGGTGATGTTATCTACTCCAGACTTTTTTATGGTACTTTACGTAGGTATTAGAATATCTCTTTCGAAGTAAAATTTTTTGTTTCTCTTGGTGAACAGAGTTCGTTTAAGTTACTTTGTATATGTTCAGAGTTTTCATGACACATATCAGGATGCGGAGTGAAAACTGAACTGAAGTGTTCTGCAAAAGCGTTTGATTTTTTTATCGGTTCTGGCCTAACCATTATTTAATTGTATGTTAAGCTGTTATCTTTCGTGTTTTAATAGTTTCTTGGTGTTATACCACAAAACTGAGGCATCAGTGTTCATTGTTCTCAGATACCTTTGAGTAGTTTCATTTTTATACTGATTTAATTTGATTTTTAGTGTATTTTGAAATATTCTGTACTAATTCTTCAAATATGGATAACGATTATGCTACCACTTTTTCCTAGTACCCCGTATTTTCTTTATTAGCCGTCTTATTTCAATCGGAATAAATTTGTGTGATAATTTGACTGAAACTGGTAGAATTATGATAAGCGTATACTATTAAATCAGTAAAGTTTTTAATAGCTAGGTCTATCTCATATTTACTTTTTATTTTAATTTTTAGGTTAGTTTTGCTTTCAGCTATACTTGGAAAAAGATTCCAGTTTGTAGACTTGTTAACCACTCCATGTTGGATAGGTACTATACCTCGGACATGTGTCTATGGTAGCAATGACGAGAATATGATCCGAAAATAGATCAATAGCTGTTTTGCATTTTCTGCTATATTTTTGTAATTCACGGATTCTAAAGAAGTCTAATATGTCAGGAAGTCTATTATCGTGTACAGGCTAGTATGTAGGTGTCATTGGTGTAAAGATGACGTGTGAATTATTCCGTATGCATCATTGCAGATGATTAGTCAATATTATGAATTTAAAGTTAACACGTGTGCGTAATAGATTGGTAATTAAAGAAAATACCTATGTGTTAAGAAAAAGGTGTTTAATCAATGCGTATTGCCAGTAAATGGCATACGTCACAGTAACACGGACCATAACTAAAGGAAACTTAGAACAAAGTAATAAAGCACAAAGAAAAATTGAGAGGAAAATGTTGGAGATAACTTTACAAGATAAGGTAAAAATGCCTGAAATAACGAGCAGAATCAAAATAAAAGACGCTTCCCGAGAAATTTTAAAAAACAAACGCAGATTGGCAGGGCACGTAGCTAGATTTAATGGCAACAGATGGATGGTCAGATCAACAAAATGGTATCCAATGAGTAAAGGAGAAAGGGATCGATCATGCACACGATCAGAAGATGATATTAAAAAGATAGATAAGGATTGGTGTGGGTAAATGCATCAAATAGAAACATATAGAAATATAAGGAAAAGACCTACATCCTGCACTGGGTTTATAATGGTTAATAAAGAAGAATATATATATATACACTGACACCCATCAGTGGGTTCATATAGGCATATCGTGATAAACATAAAATCATTATTATCCGGGATAATTGCTCTATCCGACTATTTCTAATTCTTACGCTTCTGCATATACTTAGTGTTGACGTATTATAAATTATAAATGTATTTACATGAAGTTACCTTGGGATACATCGATTATTTTTACATTGAAAATCACCGGCGTCGTCGCATTTAGGACAATTTTGTGGTAACTCATCGGATCCGTCCCGACAGTCGTCTTTACCGTCGCAGAATAACCATTTAGGTATGCAACGGTAATTCGTACGACCGGGACAACGTTGCCAACCGTTTGTGCAATTATGCTGTCTGAAAATTAATACATTATTGGTGTTTATATATATATATATATATATATATATATATATATATATATATATATATATATATATATATATAATAATATAAACAACAAAAAATAAGTTAAAATCACTAGGTTTTTTAAATAAAAAATCAACGTTTTTCGACTGTTATAAGCCATTATCAACTGAACATAAAATAAAATATAAAATTATATAAATATATACAATATAAAAAATATAAAGTGTAAAATTCTAATTTATATATCAAAAATTAGCAAAATGAAAAAACAAAATAGGATTGATAAAATAATCTGATAGTGCAGTGAACAATACAATCAGCAATATAAAATTTATACATAAGCATAACACAATAGAACAGAAAATAAAACTGAATAAGAACTTCTGTCTAATATAAAAATTGATGAATTTCATAGTATACCTCTTAGAACTGATTCTTCATAAAAATTTATCGTCGAATTTAAAAAATTATCTATTTTTTTATTTCATTTTTTCTAGTAATTTTCTTTTTTTTTTTTAAATGGTTTTCTGAATGTAAATTTTTATAATTTGTGTTAATTTTATAAAAAAGTTTAGTGATTTAAAATACTTTTTTATTTATTTGTTAAAAAATCACAACTTTTCAAATTATATATAACACACATAGTGCAGCGATGAATATTTATTAGAGTGCTATACTAGGTTTATACTAGTGAACGACGTAAAAAAATTTTTATCTTTTTTTTTTAACATTATACCAGCATTAATTGTTGAAACAACAACGGTAATCATATAATTAGAAAAAAATATTAATGCTCCAGTGAGACACTAGACTATGAGGAAGGGAAAGGAATAATTTGATGAGAATTGAATGTATGTAGGAATAGTATAGGAATGATCAAATATAATAATTAAAAAGAAAACATCTTATCTTTTGAAAAAAAAAACTTAATTATCACGGAAAAATCAGTGCATTATACTACCCCGTATATCGTTTGAATTCTAATCCATTTCGTACGGAAAAATTCTGACGATATTCAGCAACAAATAATATGACTATGACGACTATATATGTATATATAAGCTATATTAGTTTGTCTTTCCCCATTATTCCTTATTACTTTACTCATTCAATCTCGATAGAACTTTTTGAAATCGCTCACCCAATGTGTTTTACGGCTAACTCGATTCTTCAAGAAATACTCATTTCATTTATTATGTTAATTTTTTAGTATTTAATATTTTTTATAATTATTATTTTTTTATCATGAAATATTACACCCTTCTGATTCTTGATCATTTATCATTTTATTTATTTTACGAGGTATTCGTAAAGTTTTTTTTTGCATACGATCTATTCCGATGAACAAAATTCAGAGTACGTACTAATAATATTGTTCGATATCGTACTTTACCTGCACATATAAGCCGGTTCGTCCGAATCGTCTCCACAGTCGTTATCGAAGTCGCATACCCATAATTTTTGAATACATCTGCCGTTTTTACAACGAAATTCGGTTTCAGGATCGCACGTTCTATTGTCTAAAAGAAACGAATAAAACGTATTACGTACTAGTTTCTTTTTCTTTTTCGGCCTAGTTTGCACCATTTGGTTAGTTTAAAACTTTATCTAGTTAGTGTATTTTAAATCTAAATGCTACTACGTTTGATAAAAACTGATTGAACCAAAAACAATGAGTCAGAAACAATTCAATACTCACGAGGAATTTCGGACCAAATTTTATGCTCAATACAGTAATCATTATGACACGTGTCACATGTTCCATCCGAAATTATGCCTAATTTAATAGATTATGCTCATTTTTTTTTTACGGCTTATCCAATATGATACTGTGGGAGACTGTTTATATTTTAATTAAGGAAACGTTGCTGTGCAAGGAGACAGTTGTAGATTATCCAAATGGAGAAGGGACGATACATTATGCCAAGGTGTAATGTATGGTGAACGTAATAAAACAGACGAAGGGCAGAACGTAATACGAAAAAAAAACTTGATAGGGATTGTAAATTGCCCGCTGAGAATGAAAGGAACAGAAGGGACGACTTTCGCTGTTCCATATGGAAAAGATCAGTGCTTAAATTTCAATCTAGTGATGAGTACAATTCCTTTCCGATTAAACTTCTTCAAGTAATAGAATTACGTTTCAGTTGAGGCTAGAGGTGATCGATTAATGCTTTCAGTATTTCTCAAGAGTGCTCCAGCTGCTTAGAGTGAATGATATCCTTGTGATGAATTATATCGTTGGCGACGCATCTTTAGCTAACGAATTTACAATTTTATTGTTTGAAATCCATTTATGACCCAACACCCACAAGAAGAACGCAAATATTCCCACAAGTTTCAAATGATTAAGCTTTAATATAATTAATCCAATCCATGTATCTGGTTCATTCCATTTATTGTCCATAGCCTTCATCATACTTTTTCAGTCGGTATAACTAGGTAATTCTCAATCCATGTCCATTAAAATTAATAAAGCTTGTAGTACTGCTGCACATTTAGTAGTAAATACTGAGCAATGTTAGCATAATTTGCACTTGTTACTAATATTGAGAGATGGAATGAATACTGCTGCCCCAATTCCTCGAATTGACTTTGATCAATCTTTATGAATCAGGATGTTGCAATTGACAAGGATTACAGGCTGTGGTTTTCGGGGAAAAAGAATGAATTTTTGTTTGCCGAAAAGGTAAAACAATGGTATTATAAATTTAGGATGCTTATGTACAGGTGAAAATACCTCCAATCCATATAATAACCGAAGAGAGTAGGAGCATTTTGATCAAAGATCAAAGATATGAACAATTAGAACTAGTAATCGAAGAAAAAATTAAAGGATACCGTTTAAGGAGAACAAGAAAAACTTCCTTGTTAAAGAAGTTGCGCTGCAATTGACGGACAAAAACTTTAAATATAACGTCATTGAAATTGTCAACGTTCAGTCATGCGTATGATAATTGAAGAAGGAAATTTATACGCTGGTAGATTGAAACATATTTGATTCAGTAAATAAGTTAAGTTACATTTCGTATTACGTTTTAAAAATCAATATTCGGCCTTAACACGCGTCACAATCAACAGATAAGTTACATGATTTTTTCTCTCATCAAATATTCGCTTTTTTATTGTTATATAATCAGTATTATGGGATCTCGATATGTTGTGAAATTTCTCTTATTATTCAAGTTTTAGTACGCGCACTATCCTGGGAAGTCGATGATAGGAAATACCGGTTTAGGTTTAAAATGGAATTGTAATTAATCATTGAAATTAAACAATATTAATATATTTTTTTTTAACAAAGGTCTTATTAAAATTATCGATTTAAGTACGTACGACAAGTAGTCGGCTGTTCATCGCTGCCATCTTTACAATCTGGTTCACCGTCGCATTTCCACGAATTCAGTATACATCTTCCGTTAGATACGCATTTAAACTCCAAATCCGGACACGGTAAATCGCAGTGTAATTCGTCGGATTTATCACCGCAATCGTTAACACCGTCACATATGGTAGCCGACGGCGTACAGTTACCGTTCAAACATTGATACAGTCCGTTACGACAATGACGTTGCGGACAAGAAGCCGGTTCGTCTGAACCGTCCGCGCAATCTCTTTCACCATCGCATCTAGTTTATTTCGTAAAAATTAACGATAATAATTTCAATTTATTTACTTCTATATTGCGAAATGTACATAATAAACCAAACATTTAGTGCAATAATATTCGTACCTGCACGAGCGTAGATACAATAAACGAAGAAACGAACAAAAATTTATAACTATACAATATAACCAGAATCTAACGAAATACGCTATTTTAAATTATGCGATCGGACACAACATTTTATGCGATAAACTATATAAATAATTAAATATACAAATGAAAAATGTGATAAACTAATTTGCCTATGTACATACATAAATATACCATACCAGTCGTTATGTAATGAACTTACAAATATATATATACAATATGTACATATAATAGTAATAATAATAACGTAAAATCAAATAACTGTAACTGTAGTCGGGAATTGGTAAACTCGAGATTTTTGTACCAAAAAAATTCAATGATATAACAAGTGTCGCCCACTTTTATATATCATTTTAATTAAAATAAAAATTATCACATGCAGTAGTAAATATAATATTTTCTTAATGTAAAGTGATAACTTTATTATACTCTTTGTTGCAAAGGCTAATTGGAATAAAATGGCTCATAATGAAATAAATTATTTAGAATAAGACAGAAATAGTAAGCGTTATGTAGTAGGCCATGGTTAAGTTGATAAAAATTCTAAAACTAAAATATTTTGGATACTTCTTGTTACAAAATATTTCAATGGGAAGAATAGAAGTTGAAAGGAAAGTTGGACGGAAAAGATGTACCTGGTTTTGTGATATTAAAATATGGACAGTGCAAAACACAGAAGACATTATCATTATATGATTCAGGGTCTCTGGATGGCCACCCATAACCAAGATTGGTTGGGACTATGAAGAAGCAGAAGAAGGAAGCCATGGGTAAAGTAGGAACGCATACATTGTACCTTACGATTATTTCCTATGCTGACGACTACTGAGAATTTTTGATATACATAACACACACACAGACACAAACATATATATATACACATATATATAAAACATTCATGGTGAGATATGTCGAGGTAACAAGATCCGTATGTCATCGGCATATTATTCGTCGTTAATTAATCTTTCTAACCGCTCTTACTTTTTTAGTCGTATAAGTTGACCGAATCCATAGTGTTGTAAAAAAGAACGTGCGTAACATAGTAAAATCATATTATAGGGTATAAAAAAAGTGTTGTATATATATATATATATATATATATATATAAATAAAACACACGCGCATAATTAGAAAAGTGTTAAATTTATAATAATTGAAAAAAATAGGAAATATAAACATTTGATGACGTCATACCAAAATTGAATGATTTTAAGGTTTTAATTATTCGCTTCAAACTTTATATCTGATTAGCGAATCGTAGTTTATTTGACTCCGTTCAAAATATATTTTCCCTACAGTATAATTTTCATCATAACTTATTTAAAAAAAAAAAAAAATGTTATAATGGTATAAAAGAAACATTCATTGTGTATTTGTATAAATATATAATTTTTTTTTGTAATACGTCTGCCACTATTATATTTAGGGTAGGACCAAATCTGATGTTCGATACTATCTTCAATATTACATATCTCACGAAACTCCTATTGTGATAATCCCTAATTCGGCAAGATAAGTAGGTGTAAAGTTAAGGGGTTAAAATCATTGCATACTTTCATTAATTGGAATTAGTCCGACGAATTGATATTTAAAATGACGACGTTACGTAAAGTTTATATATTTGACACCTCGTTTCGTTATTAGGATGAGGTAGATATTTTCAATTTTTTCCCGTAGATCATTTAACAGTTTAAAATATTAAAATATTTCACACACACATGCACAAATGTGAAGATCTTATTTTATTTAAACTGATTAGAGAAAAACGCTTACTTCCAAAACCACGGAATACATTTTTCGTCTTTGCCTCCGCAGCGATGTTGTCCGCTTGTACAGTTAGCGATGCAGGTTTTATTATCGGCCGGATTCAGATAGAATTGATTAGGACAGGCGCAAGTGAATGTCACCGGAGCGTTAACGTCTTTATATCCGTCCGGACTGGCGTCTACATTGGGTACCGGTTTTAACAGACATAAATGCGTACATTTGCCGTTATCATCGCCGCACGGATTAACGTGCGGTAACTGACGTAACGGATGGTAAACTTGTATGTTAAACGGTCGATGAGTCGTATTTCTTAACACGGTCATATCTTTACCTACATATAAACAATATTAATCGAGAGTCGTTATAGAAATTTAGATACGAGGATAAATTTAATATTTTTGAACATCTTTTTATTACGCATCCTTAAAAGTGTTGATCTCCCTCTGTGTCTCTTTTATTTTTAAGAATTTGTAGTTTTTTTTTGGTGTGGGGTTTAATTTTTAAAAAAAATGATAGTCGTATAATACCCATTCACACACATAAACGCTTATATATAGCACACGTACGCACGCCCCACACATTATATATATATATACACATGGACTTGAAAGTTCATAAGAGACGTCACTTAACAATCCTCGCCAATCTGAAAGAATTAATGGAAGATCAACCAAACGACATATCTTGGCAAATCAATAAGCGAATGTTTATCATTGACTACCTCGGATTTCCTTTATTTCTCAGCAACCTTGGTACTCATTTTCCGACAAACTGGATAGATATTTAATTTTTACCTTAAGAAATTATTGTCCTTGGAGGGATTTAAACTCAGGTCGTGCGAGCAGAATGGAAAAGCATTACCGCTACGCCATGATTCATATATATATAGGGGTTGACGCAGATACAGATCACTCGCTGGTAATAATGAACACAAGATTACAGATGAAGAAACCTAAAAGACTAACATGTCCTCCAAAATGGAATACAGAAAAACTGAAAGACGACATAATAAGTAATTTTTTTAAAAATACAACAGAAGTTATGCTAGAAAAACTAGATAAGAAAAATCAAACAGACAACGAAGATATTAATAAAAACTGGTCAAAAATAAGAGAAACCATCAGGTCCGCAGCTATGGAGACAATTGGTGAAAAGAAGAAAGAAATACGGAAACCATGGATTACCAATGATATACTTGAAATAATGGATAAGAAACGACGTCATAAGAACGACAAAACTAACCATGGCCAAGAAATCTTTATACAACTAAGAAATGAGATATTACAGAAATGTCGAGAAGACTGGTGGAACAAGCAATGTAAGGAAATTGAAAACCTGGAAGTCAAAGGACGCAGTGATCTATCGAATAGAAGAATCAAACAATTATCAAATCATATATCAGGGTACAGATGTAGGACACTAACAGACATAAATGAGGATGTAATCAGTGATACCGCAGCGAAAGCAACAATATGGCGAAACTATGTTGAAACACTTTATGCAGGTACGACAGCATGGACCCCCTACAACACACTGATAATGAAGAAGCAGAGAATAACCCAATACTGTATGAAGAATTCGAATCTGCACTAAAGTACTTACCATTCTAAAAAGCACCAGGGATGGACAATATACAATCAGCACTTATAAAGCATGCGGGAAGTGGTGTAAAAAACCGACTGTATGAAATCAATAATAAAATAATGGAAACGAAGCAATGACCGAAGGAATTTTGCATAACTACACTAATCCCAATACCTAAAAAATACATGACAAAAACTTGCACAGATTACAGAACAATCAGCCTGCTATGCCACGCATCAAAAATCCTACTGCGCATTATAAAACAACGAATATCGACATACATCAACCAATACTTAGATGACAGTCAATTTGGATTCCGCCCTGGAATGTCAACACAGGACGCAATCACGATCATGCGTGTCCTGGGAGAACGTTATATAAGTCGAGGAAGACATATGTATGTATGCTTCGTAGACTATGTAAAAGCCTTAGACAGGGTGAACTGGGATCAGCTGTTTCCGCTTCTTCTGCACATCGGCTGTCCAAGTACGATCATTAATATCATTTACCAGCTGTATAATAGTCAACAAGCCGTAGTTAGAACAGTTGATGGTGAAACAGCACCAGTCAAAATCAAAAGAGGAGTGCGACAAGATTGCCCATTGTCACCGGATTTATTTAATATCATAGCAGAGCAAATGTGCTGAAGGCGGATGGAGAAAATAAGCTGGACGGAGAAAACAAAAAACCAAGAAGTTTTAAAACGGGTCAATGAAAGGCGGCAAATGCTGAACCAGATTAAAAAACGGAAACTATGTTGGATGGGGCATGTGTTACGACATGGAGGATTGCTGCGAGATGCAATTGAAGGATATATACCAGGAAAACGAATAAGAGGTAGACCACGATTAAGCTGGATAGACAATCTGAAGAGGGATTCCGGATTCTCCAGTTACTCGGAAATAAAAAGAATGGCCAATAACCGATACGAGTGGAAAAAGATAAGCACAGGGGTGAACCAGTCCGCGGACAGTTGCACCAGATGATGATGATGATATATATATATATAATATTAAATTTTAATGATTATTATTTACTTTATCGTATAGAGTAGATGACATACAAAATAGAATATCAATGAGCTTTAATATATTCGAATATTTCGATAAGTAAAGAATTAAGATCAATATGTAGAAATCAGAATCCATATCCGACATTAGCCACATTTAGTATTAGGCCGCGCTCACATTGGATACGAATTGCTATCGTACGTAAACGTACGACAACGGTCGTACGAATTGAGTGCGCACACTGTACTCGTTCGTTCGTACGAACTGAGTGTTTTTCTCAGTTAGTAAGTCGATTGCAGTAGTGCTTTCGCGTTCTGTTTCTCACTGTTTCATAATGAATAATAATTTGTATCTCTTAGATAGTTCTCTTCTGAATCGAAGACTACGGCAGCGTCGATGCCATCGTAGAACCAAATGTGTGCGTGAAATATATTTGAAAAGAGACGATTTCGGTGAATTTCATCATATTATGACAGATTTAAATAGCGACAACAATTTATTTTACGGTTATGTGCGTATGAAGAAAGAAACCTTTGAATATATAATTAATGTAATACGCTCTAATTTATCTAGATACAGTAATTTCCGCAAGACCATATCACCTGAAGAACGATTAGTAGTAACCTTGAGGTAACAGAACAAAATACACAGTTTTTATTTACAACTTTTTATTATATATATATATATATATATATATATATATATATATATATATATATATATCATTCATTCATTAGTCGTAATCCCCCGAAGGGATGTCGTGACCATAATTCATGTTACTGCTTCTTGTACTAATGTACGCCATCTATTCCGGTTTTCGGCGCACATTCCACCACGAACGATTTCCCTGTTGCTTTCCTTATGATGTCTGTCCATCTGGTGTACTCGTCCTCGAGGTCGTTTTCCCGGCGTCTTTCCCTCTATAATTAATCGCTCAATAGAATTCTGTCGCCGCATAACATGACCGAAAAATTTCATTATTTTCATTTGGACATGGCTGGTTAATCTTTTTGTAATTTTAAGCCTGTTTAATATTGATACATTTGTTTGTTTGGTTATATATATATATATTATATATATATAATGTATATATATAAAATATATATATTATATGTATATATAATACATATATATATAATATATATACATATAATATATATATATATATACATATAATATATATATATATACATATAATATATATATACATACAATATATATATATATACACACACACACAAAAAAAAAACAACGATAAAAACCGCGAATAGAAATAATACACTAAATAATAAACAAGCTATGTGGATTTAAACAAGAAACAGCGGCATACAAAAATATTATTCAAACGTACGAATACGTTCGAAATATCCCAACTTGTTGGGATCGAATTCGGATGTCGGATCTATACGCACGACTAACTCGTATCCAGTGTGAGCGCTCTCAACCACTTCAAAGAATTGGGATAGTTCGTACGTTTTCGTACGAGTGATTTTCGTACGAAAACGGATGCAATGTGAGCACGGCCTTATGGCTATAGAACTAAAATGGAAGTTACAAGTAAGAATACTTATGTAGCCTATTACATTTATAACATATCAGTAATAAGATTCATTTGCGTTTAATCAAAACTTTTTCTAAAATCAAAAGTCGAAGATATAGCGAATAATAATTTTGTTAGACATAAATACTTTTTGCTTTATTCTAAGCTTGTCTTGTTTTGATATGGCATCTTGGTAAATTGTCTATTAATAAATTTCGATATGAAATAAATGTTTAATAATTATTTTAAACGGTTCGTATCGAAACATTTCGCATACGACCAATTTCCTTATTCGTTTAACTATAGGGTAACCCAGATTTTTTTTTTTTAATAACTCAAAAACTACTTGACTAAAGATTTTTTTTATAGGAAAACTAGAGATTAGCTTAGAATCATTTGTGAAACATAATATCGTTCAGATGACCGCCATATGCAACAATACATTCATTCAGTTTTTTTGAGATTTCTTGAGAATTCCGAGTTTTTAGGTCTTTCAGATCTCGTGGACGTGTTTCGTAAACGCGACAAATTGCGTAACTTTGAATTCTTCTCAAAACTCTTTGTACTGTCGTGATCGATTCACGCTGAAAATACTTCTTCTCGTTATACGATGCGATAATAACTGAAACTAGACAAAAACGAATCTCTCGTGTGTACACTAAACATGAAGCACGCGAGTTATCAATTACGCTATTCAAAAAACAAAACAACTGTCCCCCCCTTCTCTGGGTCACCCTATAGTTAACATTCCTCAACGCGTGAAGGCTTGCCTAGCAAACGTCGTTCGGATTGCTATTTAAATTTGAAAAATGGAAGGTTTATTTTATTTTTGTTACTAATTACGTTAAAAGAAAAACTACAATATCAATTTAGTTAGTAACGCAAATTTTTATGACTGTTTATATTAGCTTTTTCTGTAGTGTGGTTACACACATCAACAAAATCAGTTGATCATTAGTTGTTTTTATCTTTTTGCTTTTTGTTTTACTTTTGTTTAATCGTACGCGTGTACGCACACGTTCCGTAAAATTTAGTCGAACTATCCGAGTGGATGGAATCCTCTTTCGCCACAAAACTGATGGAAACGGAAAATACTATGGATACGAATGAAGTTTATCAAGAGTGATAACTTACCGATATCAGCAAAGCAAATTATCAATGATTACTCAAATTTCCCTGGGCTGTCTAAGAAAGATCATGGAAACAATATTATTGTTCTGATGTAGCGAATGGAATCTAAACGCATATTTCCAAAATCTATGTATGGTTGTCGTCGATCATATTCTATAATGGACTGTGTCTAGCCCAACTTGCTGCTGATATCGTTGATGCGGAGCCAGGTCCGCTCAAACAAATTGTTGATTCCGTAATTAAATCCGCTTATAAAGAATATTGGAGTAATTATCTGGCATTACAAGGTCGATTTAACCTAATAATACCTATAAAATCATTGTGGTTCAGTGACATAAAAGTACCTAATAACATGCTTCGGTATTTACATTACTAGCTTACGTAAAATACTATTTGAAAAAAGTGTCTTCTATCGTCCGCATATAACCTCCGTAAATTATCCATTAAATTCGCATCCTTACGATGACAAAAAAAATGATCAGATCCGGGTTACGCATTATTAGAATTCTCAGCTCGCAACAGTCTTTACTATATAATCAAATCATATCTCTTAATGTACCATTTACATATACTCGCTATTAAACGCATTCGTTCATTATTAGCTATTTATAATTACATTACATCTACTAATATTTATAACATTTAAGTTTAAGCGACATTTAATAAAAATTGTACACCAACCGGGTGAAAAATCCCAAACCTAAAAAATAAGATTAGATTTGTTCAGACTTAAGATCGGTTGTAAAAACTGGTTAATATTATCGATAATACGAGCGAACAGTGAGCTAACAACCGTCGACACTATATAATCGTGATTATAAAATACGTATATATGTGTATTATTCGTGATATTTGATATTAATTACTCGATAACTGTATGCGTCGAATATTGTGAACTTTCTAGAATAAACGAGCAATTAATCATCATCAAATCATAGTAGTCATAATAATAATAATAATGTTAAAATATTTTATTACCGTCGAATTTACTCGATCTAAAGATAGCTTTTAAATTCCAATCCGTCCAATAAATATGATCTTCGAAAAGGGTAAGAGAGAAAACGTGTGGAACCACTTTCTCGCCGGAAAGTACGATGTGTCGATGACGTCCGTCTAGGTCAACCGACGCGACGTAATCCAAATGAGCATCGGCGAAGTATAATCGACCGGCTAAATAATCGATCGTCAACGCATTCGGCCAGGCTATGTCGTTTTCGTAAGTTAATATCCTCGTGAAGTTAGAACCGTCCATACCGATTTTACCGATATAAGCCTGAAATCGAACGTAGTAATATTAAATGATAAAAATATAATACGTACACATATTCAAAAATAGGTATATATTTTTTTTATTTACTAAATGATTAGTTTACTATTAAAATTAATTAAGAATTAAAGCAGGAAGCTGTTAAGTAGAAAAGTGAGAATTTCACATTGTTTACGAATCTGTAAGTTAATATGACACGATCTTCTTCTTGAAGAATCTCCTATCAAAGAGATTACGCGTCTATAATGATAAAAGTCTCCGTAATTTATAGCTTCGTCGATGCCTATATTGATCGTAATATATTCCAACCTCTTCCTTCTTCTAGTTGGCTTCCCAATCATCTTTACAGTACCACGTGACTATGTCTCCCCTAATTTATGCCCGATATGTTTCTTCTTCTTTCGTTCAATATCTTTGACGATAGATTCGTTTACATTACATCTTTGCAATATTCTTCTGTTTGGAATGATGTTTGTCCGTGAGATTCTGATCTGGTGTAAGTCCACATTTCAAATGCATCCGGCATTTAATGTTCGTGATTCTGATGCATATTTTAATACAGACTATAGGTATAATTCGTTTCCTTAATTCTAAAGAAATTTAACGATTTTTTAGTACTTCGTCTATATTATTAAAAGAATGTTTCGCCATGTCAATTACAGCTTTGATTTCTGTTGCATCACGGTCATCACTCGTAATTATCGCTCTCGGAATATTTAAACTGTTTTACCTTTTTTTCAATTTGTTTATCGTTAATTTTAACAGTTATCGCATCGTTACTACTAATCTCTACTTTACCGAACCTTATCACTTCGGTGTTGTTTATTTTCATTCCGTATTTTTTCCCTTCGCACTTTCGTAATAGCCAACATTTTCTGCATTTATTCAACTATTTCGGCTATCGTTACCTCGTCATAACTGATATTATTAATAACTTGCCCATAATATTACATCGAAGTTGATGTAATTTAGTATTTTTCGTTATTTCTACGGATGTATACATATTGAATAACCTCGGTGACAATGGGCAACCTTGCATTACTCCTTTTTGTATAGCACATTTTTTACTAGAATATTCATTTCTTATTTTTATATTTGCATTTTATTCCCAGTCTAGAAAATTAATCGGATGTTTCAAGTATTCTTACAGCGTCTACGAATGTTTGATGAACAGCCGTATTATCCAACTTATACGCCTGTATCCAGTACTGCTCAACCTATCAAGGTCTAACAGTGAGACACACTTTATCTAACTTCTCAGCTAATACTAATTTGACTTTGAATGCTCTTCTGGTAGCTAAGCTACAGTCAACGTAGCTTTTAAAATCGTTCAAGTAGTACTCGAAATGTATCGGTTTTAGACGAATTAAAAATGGAGGCAACGTTACTAATACAGAAACGAATAAAAATACAATATGATATTTTGGGCATGCAGCAATGAATGAGAAGAAAGAAAAATGTTATACAGGGCAAAATATCTGGAAATCGTCCTAGAGGAAGATGTTCAAGACGATGGTGAGATCGAGTGAAGGTCCTAACTGGGCTAAATATGCCGGATACATTTCACCTAGCAACAGACCGAAGTATATAGAAAAGAATCAGTCAAAGCCATACGATGTCAAATAAATTATTATTTTTAATATTATCAATATTAGAAGAAGAAGCATTATAGAATTTTCGCAATTATCTTCTTGGAAGACAAATCTCGTCATTCCCAATACTGACCTTAAATGTACTACTCCGAAAACCATAACATATCTCGACAGAATATCAGTGAGTTCCTTTCGCAATACAGTACCTTTTCAATTAACTATACAGATGGATCAAAAAATGAATATCGCTATGGCTGTACTGTCGTGCATAATGATGATATAGTCTTCATTATCTACTTCCGTCGTACTATAGTTATACTATCGAGCGAACTCTTTGCATTTCGTGCTATACTAATTACATCTTCTAAAAATGAACCGGAAATTTTCATTGTCACAGACTCGCAAGAAAATTCCAGATGCATGCACCCGTTGGCTAAAAACATAAATTTGAACTATCAAAGTAAGCAGACCCGTGTACTCTGCATGCCTGAACACAGGGATATGGAAAGAATGAAGAAGCAGGTCGAGCTGCGAAAGTGGCCACACCTTCGCGTTTCATACACAATTACTTCCAGTAACATGATTCGATATAGGTAGCTGCCTGTTCCCTTAATTCGAATAATCAGATTTTCCGGTTTACTTAAACAAGGTGGGTATCCGGTTTACTCAGTGTATTCATCGCACAAGACGGGATGAAGCGATGTTCTTCCGTGTCCGAACAGGTCATACACTCGTTAGACTCACTCGTATATTCTTATTCTCATCAAGCTATCTCCCCATTTATAATAACGGAATAAAATAGACTCCTCACTTTTAGCTTTTTTTTTAGCAGTGTATATAAAAAAAAAATGCATTAAAAAACGAACAGAAATCGATTATATTTACTACGAGTCCATTATTGTAATATTACAAATATTACACGACGAACTTGAACGGTAATTAATCGTTCGATTCAAAAATGTAATAAATAATAAAATTACCTACCTGTAAATGCCAACTAGTGAAATACAGATAGCCGATGCCCGGATGCGCGACTAACGCTCTGGGATCTTGAATAGCGGTTTTTAATGTTTTACGATTAGTACCGTTTAATTCGCTGACTTCTAAATGTTTACTATGACGATCTAACCAATAAAGTTTTCTTCCGACCCAATCTACCGCTATGCCTTCTAAACCGTGACTATCGTGTCTGATAATCTTCTCGCGTTCGTTAAGACCAATCGTGGATCTGACAAACGGAAAAACAACGTCAAAATCGATAATAAATAAGAATTCGAAATCGTTTGTTTATGTCTCTAGAAACGTTTCTTTGTGAGGGAACAAATGTACATTATCCAGATGGAGAAGAGACGATTTATAGGGAGTTGTAATATATGGGGAACGTTGGAAGATATGGTAAAGCTCAGAGAACGTAAAAGAAGCACTTAAAAAACACGATCGTGACTGCAGATTACTTATTCAGAATGAAGAAGACAGAAGGGACTTTCTATAAGTTGCATATGGAAAAGACGACCATACCAATGAGTACAATTCCTTTGCGATTAATTTTCTTAAATAAATAGAACCTCGGAAGTTTAGAGGAGAGAATTGATCGACTAATGCTCTCAGTGTACAAGTTCCCGATGATCCTTATGTTGTAAAGCCGTTAAAAACTGCGCAGATAAAAATTACGAGAGTTTAGATTAAATTCGAAAATTGAAATAAAATTACTTTTTACAATTATTCACGATTTTTATTTAATAAGATTGGAAGAACGTAAAAATATTTCGGCTATAAATTTGCTCGAAATCTAGCATGAGCTGTTGAGATTAGATCGCATTAAACTAGCCGTTTCTAGATTAAAAAAACAAAAACAAAAAACGAATTAGTAATAACAAAATAAGAACATAGAAATATACTAAAAAATTTATATAAATGGAATTGTTGTAATTAATGTGAAAAAGAATAATAGGAGAAACAGACAAAAAATCTGTAATAAGATTTAAATTCGTATATGAACAGTGATGAAAATCATTATTTAGAAAACATTGTAACAACATCAATAATATTAACCAAACTTACAAAATTTTACATACAGATAAACGTTATAAAAAAAATACTAGAAAATCAAAATAATAAAGAAAGAGATAAAAATAATTTATTAAATTCAATGATAAATTTTGATGCAGAATTAGATGTAAGTATACTATAAAAATCAATTTTTATGTTAGACATTATTTTTGAATTTTCTGCGCTTTTGGTATGTTTATATAAAATTTTTGTATTGCCGATTGTAGATTGTGTTGTTTTCCACATCCATTATCAAGATTATTTTATGAATATTATTTTTCATTTTGTTAATTTTTATAAATTGTACGTCTAAATTGGTATTTTTAAATTTTATATTTCTTATGTAGATTGTGTTATTTACCACATTCACTATCAGGTTATTTTATAATCAAATTTGTTATTTCATTTTGCTATTAGTTGTAATATTGGTACATCTAGATTTAGTATTTTCTTACAATTTATTCTGTTTTTTGTTGTTTTATTCTTATTTATATTATTTCTTTGTTTTTATTCTTTTATATTTTTATGAATTGTTATATTTATATTTTTTTTGTTCCACTTAAAAATGGCTTAATACACGGAAAGTTTTATTTGTTCTTTTAATATAAATTTAGCGATTTTAACTACTTTTTGTTGTTCACTTTTTTTAAAAATCACTACAACCAGTTCAAATTATCATCATAATTGTGATTTTTCGTTGCCGCATTGCTACTAAATTACTTAATAACTTTAAATGTATACTACTCAATTACTGAGACTATATTTCAATATTCTAGCTGCTACCGATTATGGTATTTATATCCATCTATGCGCGTTTTATATGTATGTACATGCATTATGTATGGCGTATATGCATAGTGTTAAAGTTTACAAGGATGTAAATGTATCTAAATTTATGCGCTTTTTATATATATATATATATATATATATATATATATATATATATATATATATATATATATATATATATTAGTGTTGGGCATAACCGACTAATTATTCAGTTTCTTATTTAGTCAGATTTACTTTGTTTATAGTACAATGAAGAGTAACTAATAGATAATCTACAATTATGTGAACTTTGATACAGATTTTATAAATCCATCAATAAACTGAATATACTTTAATACAACATGAGCATATAAAACATCGATGTTTTTATTCTAGTATAAATATAACTAAGAATCATAATTCAAAATCCGACTAATTTTCAAATGTTGTGAAATGAATCATGTAATCATATAAATTTTAAAACCTCATTAGCAAAATTAAGTATATTTTAATACATGAATATATATAATTGATGTTTTACCAAATCAATAATTTATTCTAATAAAAATATAACTAAGAACCACCATTTACAAAATCTGACGAATTTTCAACCGGTTCTAACAAAATCTACTAATGTCGATATTTTTTGCGTTCCATATCCATAAATTACTTAAATCATAATTATTTGCCGTTAAACTGTTATAGCTATATCCGAAGTAACTTCAAAAACACGCAATAAAATATTTCAGTCGAAATGTAATTACTTTATTTCAATCGAACCAAAGTAACCGAATAATAGAACTTACTAACATTCGTCGAAATTCAATCGGATTTACGTCATCCGATTTAAAAGTAGTCAGTTTTTTTATTCGAAAGCACATCACATATTTCTTAGACAAATTAAATAAAACATTAAATTTACTTATACGGACAAAATAACATCTTTACAGGATTTATAAATATACGTAAACATCGTATATAAAGAAAGGAAAATATTTAAATCAATCGCTTAATAAAAAAATACTTTCAGGAATGACTGATTTATTCGGTTATTTTGATTAATCGGTTATTTAAAAAAACCCAACAGATTAGTCGTTAGTCATAAGTTGGTTACGGCTATTAATGATATATATATATATATATATATATATATATATATATATATATATATATATATATATATATATATATATATATATATATAATAATTTTAAGCGTTAACAGATATCGCACCTTTATATGACAGCTAAATACAATACGGACGATCCGAAATTGGGAAAAAGAATTAATATATACGTATAGACATACCTGTATATAGTTTTAGCATTGACGTCGCAATAATACATTTTATTATCCGGATAGTCAAAATCTAAAGCCACCACGTTTAACATATCTTGCTGCACTAGGGAATATTCGCCGCCGTCTAGCGACATATTTCTTATGTAATATTTATTGGTAAATATCAGCCAAGGTTTTGTACGATCGCGTTTTTTGCAAGTTTTCTCATCGGCTTCTCGATCGTAATAAGTTTCGTCGCATTTACAATAATACGAACCAGGCGTATTCGAACAATGTTGCGAACAAACGCCGGCCATCTCGTTACATTCGTCGATATCGGCGCAAGCTTTCCCATCTTCTAATAATCTAAAACAGAAATTTATTAGTTTAATAACCACTTTTCTTTTATATCTGCAAAGCGATTAGTTCTAATATATAGGGTGACCCAGGGAAGACGAAATGTTTAGTTTTTTCGTGTTTGGTAACACTGCTATAAAGTAAACCGCGTGTTTCACGTTTAATGTATACGAGAGGGATACGTTTTTGTCCAGTTCCAGTTATCATGATGGAATCCTAAAGAGAAGGAGCGCGCGTTTTGCGTGGAACGTTATTTTCGGCGCAATCGATCACGACAGTGCAAAAGATAGTTTCGAAAAGAATTCAAAGTTACGTGATTTTTTTTGTGAGGATGCCTTAAGAGCCGCGTTTACGAAACACGCCTACCAGACCTAGAAGACCTGAAAACTTCGAAAATTTTGTAAAGATTGAATGAATGTATCGTTGCAAATGGTTGCAATCTCAAAAATATTGTATTCCACAAATGGTTGTAAGATAATCTCTCGTTTTTCTATTTTTAAATAAAATTTCATTCAAAAATTTTAGACGAGAAGATATATATATATATATATATATATATTATATATATATAGGAAAATTGAAAGAAATTAGATGCAAATGAATAGATCATAATATTTTTAGACACAATGAACATTTAACACAAATAATTGAAGGCACTGCAGAAAAGATTTATAGGAAGGTCAAGAATGAAATATATCTAATAAATACCAAGACGATGTACAAGTGACAGGATATAGTAACGTGAAAAAGGACCGTTACACGATGAACGTAATCATTTAAGATATAGTTCAGAACGTAATGATATTAAAAGACCTTAGAAGAACGCATGTTCAGGATTGCAGATTGCACGACCAGTATGGAAAGGGCAGTAAGCGTTTTTTCTAAGTTGCATAAGGAACAGACACGATCCATTGCGAGAATCGCAATCTGTTGATAAGTACAATTCCTTTAGGCTTAATGTTTTTTTTTTTTTAAATTGGAAAATTTAGAAAGAGACGGTTGTAATTTATAGTACTTCGCGACTGCTGTATCTTCTCCAAATGTCTGTTCCCGAAGTTTCTTATGTCCCGACTGTATAAAACGTACGATGTCACGCGTAGAAATTAAATACAACATCGTATCATCATAAGATCTCACTTTAGTTAATGAATCTACAATTTCATTGTTGGCGATTCCTCGATGTCACGGTACCCATACGAAAGACAAAAATATACCTGAGGATTAGCTGATCAAGTTTTAACACGATAGATGAAATCAACGTCTCTAACATGTTAAATTTTTTTCCATAGCTTTCAAAATACTTTATGATTCCGTGATAATGAGCTATCTATCTGGAAGTTTCATATATTAATTAAAAATGATAAGGCTTGTAACATCACTACACTCTCAAGAGGTCGGAATAAATATAGGATAATTTGTAGTCGTTACTAAGATCAGACGAACACTGCTGCTTCAGTTCCTCGAGCCGACTTTGATCCATCTGTATAAATAAGGGTGTGCGTAGGAAAATTCCTAAAAGACAATGTTATTGAACATAGCACGGATCAGTGAGGATAAAGGACTTAACTCTCAGGAAAGAAGGATGTTTTTTTATTGGAAAAATTGTACGATAATATATATTGGAAAGGAGTATGAACTCGAGTAATTTTGTGCCTTAAATTCTTCCGATCTAGGTATAACAGAAGACTGCAGATTTTACTAATAACGCATTTCGGTTATGCACCTTTTTCCCTATATCTATCGATTTTTTTCGTTATGTAAATTTTTCCACTCCGTTTTTAAAGATTTTTCATAACCTATTTAATTTCGTCCACGATAGTTTTATCTCTGTCAGCTTTTGATTTTTTAAGTTTCCTTATATTTTTTCTAATTGATTAACGAATTTAAACATAGTCATAATTTATTGTTTTAATTTGATATTTCTTAAAAAAACAACATTCAAACAAATAATAAACAACTTACTTATATCCGACGTTACATTCGCAATGGAAACCGGTAGGCGTATCGATACATTTGTGACCGCATTGATTTAATTCGACTTTAGAACATTCGTCTACGTTACAATGAGCAGGTTCGTCGCTATCGTCCGAACAGTCAGACACTTTATTACACACCAGATGGTAATCGATACACAGGCCGTTTTTACATTGGAATTTATTACTCGGACAGGTTGTCGTATTAGCTAGATAAATCGGACGAGACAAAATGTAAATAACGTAAAAAAATATATATATATATATCATCATCATATAATTCCTCAATCTTATTAACATTGGTGGACAGCTAATTTGAAATGCCCGAATTCTCTGAATAGAGCCATTTTTTTTATATCACTATATCGTTGCTTGTACATCGTGTTGTATTTGTTTGACATATTTTATTCTTAACATTCCTCTTATTTCTAGGGATCCTTCAATTATTCGTGTTAAATGTCCATTGTGTCTGGAAACATGACCCATCTATTTGCGCATCTTCTTTCTTGCGTTAATTTTCATGGATTAATTAAGTACTTTATCGACAAAGGTGATATAATATCGAATGAAATCGTCATTAAGTCCCATAGAACGTCGCGATCGTGATACTATAATCATCGCATGAATTATTTTCTTCCACTCGCATTTGTCCATTATATTACATTCTGCTAGTTTCGTTAAATCTTGTATTTTATCGGACCACCTTCGAAGTGATCTTCTTCTCAGTCTTTCCCCGGTCCGTTTAACTCCCGCTAGTAGTTTTCTATAATTTTTTACTGTCGTTATATTATATGTATTTTCATTTACTGTTTTATCATATTAATTCTGTCATACGGTGAGTCATCATGAGCGTTACGTAATTATCGGTTAAAATTTTCGATTTATTACTTTTGCGCGTTCTTCTTTCTTTCTTACTAAAAGAGATCAGAAATCTACATGATCGATAATGATTAGAGATGGTCGAAATTACCACGCGGTATTAAATTAGACATTAAGTAAGTAAACTCGGCATATTTATATAAATATAGTACTCACTTTTACAATTGAATTCGTCTGAATTATCGCCGCAATCATTTTCGCCGTCGCAGTGATAAGTTTTTCGGATACATTTGAAATTCTGACAAGCGAAATCGGTTTCGGAACATTTCTGATATTTATCTTGACACTCTTTCCCTTCATCGGTACCATCGCCGCAATCGTTGTCATGATCGCAAAGCCAGCCCTGTAAATCGATTTGATAGGAATATCGTTCGATAAATCGTAATAATAAAATTATATTAACGTTCTGCGATAGGAGAAACCACCGCATTATTAATTCTCTCGTTTAGTCGCGATAATTTCAACTACAAGATAAGAAAACCAATGAACAGAGATGTTCGAACAAATTGAAGAAAAAACATCGCTCACGAACAGAACAAAGAAAACGCTCCTAAACTGGATGAAAACTTCCGCATGGTGGTCTACTTGGAGACGTACAAGAAGACAAAATTATAGGAAAAACGGAAAACACTTATATTTAAAATCAACAAATAAATGACAAATTTACGCAAAATGTCCAAGAATTTACTATTTTTCTGCGTCATTTTTAGGGTAATGTGGCCATTTCAAAAATTTGACAAATTACAGGAAACTCGACTCGTGCAAGTAAAATATCTATTCCGACAGTAATAACATTAACCATATTTTAAGAAGACATCGCCGAGAACTTCCATATTAAAAAAAAAAACGTTGTAGTTAATGTGTTCAATTCCCCCCCTTTTTAGGCTATAAAAATATTTATCGTTTGCAAGTAAAATATCCGCAAACGGGTTAAAGTAATATTGCGTATATTATTGTACGATGAGCAATAAATAGAAATTTAATTTAAAAATAATGATCAATTTTGTAATTATTACCAGTTAATTTATATATTCCGATACTACCATCTACGAAACTTATAAACGAATCGCTATTTAACGAAGCAAAATTGATCGTACGTTATGTCGTATATTCTGACGTAGAAATTATTTGACTATAAGACTGCATATATTGACTGGTTATTATCGACAAATCGAAGAGCAATCAAGATGTCTCGTCAACTAACTTTTTAGTATTGTACTACTGGTTTTTAATTTAAAAAACAAAAACGAGAAAATAAGAAAAAAAATATAAAATTATACTTTATTAATGCATCTGCCGTTTCCGCAAGTAAATTGATCAGGTCCGCAAGTGGTTGTTCTAGGACAGTTTAGAGCGGTGGAATTTTCATCGGCTCCGTCAACGCAGTCCGGGTCACCGTCGCACAACCATTTTCGCGATATACATTGAGCACGATTCCAAGCTTTGTTCGCGACGCAAGTAAATTCGGTCGCTTCGTCGCATTTTCGATTATCTTGCGAAAAAACAAATTGGAATACGTTTAAATTTTAATAATAATAAGCCGAACATACTTTTAAAGGCAGATTGTAAAATTTTCGTTGAAAATAAATGTACATTTTACTAGTTCGTAATTGAGATATTAAAGTTAATAAATGAACGGTTAATAAACGTGCACTTATATAAAATACGTACTACATTGATGTCTAACGTCTTCGTCCGAATTATCGAGACAATCGTTATCGCCGTCGCATATATATATACGCGGTATACAGTTACCGTTATCGCAAGTGAACAGATCGCCGAAACAAGTACGACCTTCCGATTTACAATATTCCGGAGGTTCGTCGCTTTTATCGCCGCAATCGTCATCTCCGTCGCAGTACCAAGTGGCCGGAATACAACGATTATTCGGACATCTAAAATTATTTTAATTAAGAATAAGTGACTAGATTGTTTAATTTTAATTTAAGCGATACCTATGATTATTATTATCGTTTTTACGTCATCTCCGACCGAAGTTTTGGGGATCAACATAGCTGTTTCGTCTTTGGACACCATTGCAGATGTCTGCTTATACCAGCGACGTGTATCTGTTGTCAGTGATATTTTTCTCCTATCTAGGTTCCGATGTCTCTCGATGACACCATGCGGGACAAATTCGAATAAATAATACCTTTCTGGATGTTTGTTTATGATATTTTAATTTTCCGGCGCGTATAGTGTATAGCAGTTCCATTTTCTTTGACATTTTTGCATACATCTCCAGCGCTTCGATTATTACGAGAAATATTTATTATACGTTTTTCTATTAATTATACAGACGAAGAAAATGCGACAGCTTTAGCTTTAGCGAAAGAATAACGACAGAAATAATCGAATCAACTAGAAAAACGGAAATTCTTCTGATACAGGGAAACTTTGTTCGATTATATATAGGCATTATCTCGAAGACGACTGGTCTTGACACTAGTTAATTCGACTCTACGGAATAATCAAAGTATATTTTAGTCTAATTAACTCGTTGTTAGAAATTAGTCAAATATGTCGGCTATCTAGCGGACGTAGTGAGCGAAACATATTTAGGTATACATGTAATTATATCACTCGGCGGTAAACCTATTAATAATATACCTGTAACAAGGTTTCATTGTTTAAAAAGAAAAAAATTAAAACGAAAATTGAAGGAAATCTAGAAAACGAACAGTTTGGATTTATAAAATGAAACGAGAGAAACGATATTGGCTTTGAAACTGCTAGTGGAACGATTATTAGTAAAACAAAGAAACTAACATAACATTTATAAATTTAAATAATCAAAATACACCAGTAAATTTTAAAATAGAAGAAATATAAGAATTAATTAAAAATTAGAAATAAATAAGATAAAATAAAAAAATGGATAAACAAATATTGAGAAAATTAAGCTACTACTACTAATAATAATAATGGCATAACACTCAAATGATAATTGTGTATATGAAATTAAAGGGAAAATAAAACCGTCTATGCACCATAATGCGCGAGCGGCGACTGATTATGATTATAATTTTAAAACAATCCAAATATTTATCCGAACTTACTGAATTATACCCACACGGCTTTTATATAAAGAAACAGGTACATTCCAAAATGAACAGTTAATCGTAACACCTGCATTGAAGTGAACCGTGTGAATTTATCCCTGCTACAAAATACACTAGGTATTGGTGAATATAAAGTTTCATTTAAATTTTGATAATTAAGTAGTTAAAACTGTAATCATTTAACACTTTTCTCGTCTTTGCAGCAAATATTTAGTTAATAGTTTCCTCCGCCTTCTTTTGTAATCAATTAGGTCAGTTTTTAGTTCCCTAGGCAATGCACTGTACTCCATTGTCCCGGCATAAATTGCATACAACCTCATTCTTGTCCTATTATAATGAGGGATTATCGTACCTCCTGACCGAGTCTTTCCCTTACGCATCAATAATGCTAATTGAGAAAAAACTGCATCATGATTAACGTATATAAATCCGACACAGAATATTAATATTAATAAATTTATTTCGAAGCGATAATGTAAACCTGTTTAATTTGTCGAATACACACGCGTAATATGTTTATTTTTATAATTTTTTTCACTGTACCGGTATCAAATGGTGATGAACAAAAGTAATGAAAATGTGATTAATCTAACGGCTCAAATGAGACAATTATCTTCTTAGTGACCGTATCATTAAAGTAGGAGCGCTGAATTATTGAGTTATTTGATTACTATAGCCATACAAAGTTCATTATTACTAAAGTGAGAGTAAATGACATGTGGGTTAATATTAAATTGCAATTTATGGAAAAACATTTTATACTGGTTTATATAAACTTCATCGATATACGGTATATTTAGGTCGATTGTTGTTATAATAGCTTTAACATGCAGCTCCATATAATTCGATTCTATATTTCCAGATTGGAGCTATCGGAGTTTAATTAATCTTTCTTTTTAAAGCAGATTTCCTTCCTAGAAGAGGATACAGTAATCTGGTTCGCGAAATCTGAGCTTTCCTTGTTTGAGCCACATGAGGATGAAAAAAAAAAAGAATCAAAAAGCTGAAAAAAGGTAAAGTAAAAATCTACCAACCTGAAACTATTCAAAGGGCAGGTTCTTTGAGCGCAATGCAATGGATTCTCGTCGCTATTATCTCCGCAATCGTTATCGCCATCGCACAGCCAGAACGGTTCCACGCAAATGCTGGTAGTTTCGCATTTTAGATGATTCGGAGGACAGGTAACGTTACGCGGACAATGTACGTGCGTCTCGTCCGATGTAGTATTATCTTTGCAGTCGTTAACACCGTTGCAAACCTGAGTATGGGTACGAGATAATTATCGATAAAAACCCGATAACTATTTAAACGATAACTTCATAAACGATAATAATCGCTTGTTATAAATTAGTTAACGATGGTAGAAGAGACCGAATAATAATTTCGCAGTTATTCGATTAGAAATATCAACAAACGCGCCACCGTATATATATATATATGTGTGTGTGTACCTGTGTGTCTCCATCGTTTTATTGAGATATTTTTAGGTAGTTATTTTACAACATTCGCGTTTTTTATTATCTTTTAACACCGATTATATGTAAATGAAAAATTTAAAATTAATTAAAAAAATTAAAAAAAAACTATTCGCCATTTTTTTTTAGGGCGAAATCGTTATAAATACCGTTAAACGTTTATTATTTAGCTCGAATATATATGTATGTGAGGAAAAATACGTTTTACAAATATCACTAAATAGTTGGATATTGATTATTTTTACCGTCAAATATCCAACATTCGGACATTTTCAAAAAAATATAATATTAATATAAAATCAAATGGAAAGTGGTTGCGATTCGTACCTAATGAACGGTAAATAAAACATTTAAATATAAATTTCAGCCAAAGCTGCTTGTAAACACAATTAAGAATGACACACATGCGTGGGGGAAGCATTACCTCCAAAAATAAAAAAATAAAAAATTTGTTTACCGGCACTTTAAGTTTCACGATACGAATATAAGCTGTTTAAAGGGTGATCTGTATGATATAATATAATATAATATATATATAAAAAAATAATAAAATAAAAAGGTTCAAAATTAAATAAAATGAAAAAAATTAAAATAAAATAATAAGACAAAAATTAAAATAAAATGAAATAAAAAAAAAAGTCAAAATAAAATAGAGAAAAAAATGAAAATTGAATAAATCAAAATTAAAAATAAAAAAAAATCAAAATTAAAAATAAAATAAAGAAATCAAAATGCATGAAAAAAGAAATAAAAATCATATTGTTGCAATAATGACAATCGATATATATATAAAAAAAAAAAGAAACGTGGGGATAAAAAATTACCTTGATGAATTTCCATAGCGTACGAAAAGCTGATGACAAAGTGAAAATGTGTAATAGTGGATAAAACTAAGTAAATGTGAAATAGAATGTCTGATTTACGTTCCAATTTACATGTTACAGACATAAGAGGAAAAGTTCACATAACTACACGACGATTCGAATATAAATTTATGTCTAAGAAAAATAATTGCATCTTATGAATTTCTTAAATATCATTTTATAATATATATATATATATATATATATATATATATATATATATATATATATATATATATATATATATATATACATTCGAGTTTTACTCTTGCTTTTTAAACTTTTAAGTAAGTTTCATATTGACATCTAAAATTTAATCACTTATTACTTAGTTATAATTGCTACTTTGCAGAGCCCAAATATAAAAAAAAAATCATTTCGTTCAGAAAAAGGTATCTTGTAAATTGTACTTCAGAAGTTTCTTTTTAATTAAAAGAAACCGTGATATTCAATATTCTAGAGCATTCATGAAATTTTGATCTATGTTCAAAGTACCATTGTACTGTTTGCCAAATAAATAAAACGATAATGATTCTGCTCGTGAAAGATAAAAATATTTGACTTATCGCGACGTGATTTATAAGGAAAGGGAAGTGTTTTATTTCTAAGTACCATGAATTTTTGAAGCATTTTTTGTCAATAATAAGTATGATAGCGGTTGTAAAACAATTAAACAATGCCGAACAAATATTTTCGTCACACGTCTGTCATGACTTCAAATTTTTCCGTATCTGCAACTGTCCTCGCAAATTTCTTTTCGTAATATCAATAAAAGCACGATATAGATTTTGCGCTTGTTCAGTACATTTCTCTTGTATTTGGATTTAATACGAATATCAGCTCTTCCTTTATTTCGCCCGATGCCTGCTTTCTTTTTTACCTGGGATAATGTGTTCGATCACTTTGTCAACCCTATCGGTTCAATGTTTTCCTTCAAATTTCGACGATAATTGCAGTCGGTAATTAAAGGAATCAGATTATTAATCGTTTGAAATTTTCTGCTACAAGTTCCACTACCCATATTTTTTCAAATAATTTATGTACAAGGAAGACTAATCGCCACTGTAGTAGGAATTCCATCTACACCAGCAGCTCTGTTATTCTTCAGTCCTTTCAAGATCTGCTTTATCTCCTTTATTTGAGGATATGATCCACTTAAAATTAGTCGAGTATGGTAGTCAGGAAGCACGTTAATTTCATTCCAATCAATAGTTGTGCTTCTATTCAACAATGCTTCATAATATTTACATCAACTGTTACTTATACCATGATGTTCCATTTCTGCCACTGATCGTATTACAAGGCAGTAAATTTGTTTATGCTCGGACTAAAATTCTCTATGAGCGTGCCAGGTACCATTAAAATTGCTTTATAAAGTTTTCTTTTGCCATCTGTCAGTTCTTTAATTTCCCATTGATGCTCGTTGAACCAATTGTAGTGCTTATGCCACAAACTTGTTGTCCAACGGTAAACACCGTTGTATTTATTGATTCCACCAATAATTCCAACTCTACATATGTTTCGTATCCCTTATATTATTTTTCAAAACTTCCTATTTTTTTTAAAGCTATAAGATTTGTGCATTAATATTTATGTTTCTACTTTTAATGTTGTATACGGTTAATTTGAGGTTCATTTTATACACAACCATATGGTCAGTCCAACATTCCAGTTCGCGATAAAACCTCAGCCAATACTCAGCGCATAAGTGTAACAGTAATTTCCTGTTTTAATTTTGTATTTCTTCGCAGTATTCTAAGACACACCATGCAGTATCTTCCAAATCTAAAGTTGAAATCCCCATCAGAATTATTTTACCTGATTTTCGCATGCTATGTAGTACTTTATTAAGTTTTGTATAAAAATGCTTCTATTCTAATGTTGCTACCTTTAATATTAGTGCATAAGGAGATATTATAGAAATGTGCTAATTTTTTCCTAATTATAGCTTAAAATAAATTATTCTCTCATGGATAACATCACGAATTGAAATCAAATTATCTACGATATCATTTTAAATTACAAAGACGAAACTCCGAGTTATGGACTTTCCTAGTTTATGCTATTTTCACTAAAACGTTTATTAATCTTTTGTAACGGTTCATTTCCTTGCTAAACGCATTTCACCAACAGCTGTTATATCTATATTACACTAATCAAGTTCTATAGTCACAAAAAAGTTTTTTTTTTTACTGGCGATTGGTTCTACGTATTGTTTAGTACACTACTTAAATTCCAAGTTGTTGCACGTAGAGATCTATATTTATGTGAATATTTGTGGTAGCTTATTTATATATATATATATATAATATAAATAATTATGTATACATAAATAGTTTAAGACAGCTTTATGTACTAAAGATAGAAAAAAAGTCACAGCGCAGGGATGATAATGATTTGGAATAAGCGGGAGAAGACTAATGGCCTAGTCGAATAGTGGTTAATTAGATGTAATAATACGGGTAAATGACTCGGGTCATGGTTACCTGTGATGGGTCATTTGAATAATTTTAAATTTTCTTATAATTTTTTGATTGTTTGATTATTTATTTGTTAATTACTGGCTATTGTAACAATTTATTTGATTTTCTTTGTTTTATTTTATTTTAACCTTAATCACGTAGATTTACTCAGATGAATTTGTAGCGTTTTATCTTTTTCGTATTTAGTTTATACATTTTCTAGCTAATTTACAAAAATATATATTTTTTTTTTCTAAAAATTTGTTTCCTTCAGTTTAACAGCTATTTAATTTATATATATATATATATATATATATATATATATATATATATATATATATACACACCATACCTGGGACATTGGAATGCATCTTGAGTTCGTACAAGTAAATTCACCATGTGGACAGGGTGGGTAATTACAATCAACTTCGTCGGAACCATCGCGACAATCGTTTTCATGATCACATTTCCAGGTTTTGAAAATGCAACGACCATTAGCGCATCTGAATTCATTACTACTGCATGAGTGGAATGCTATAATAAAATTGCACTATATTATATATACACCCGCATATATATATATATATATATGAGTTAATTCATTGTGCATGCATGATAATGACGTAATTGTTGAAAAACTTCATTCAAGTATAAAAGTTTATAGTGATTTAACTCGTTTTTATTTTGTTTTATTTATAATTCATAAAATCACTACTCTCCAATATGTCACCATATATATATATATACACACACACACACATATATATATATATAACACATATTTCCATCTGCTGTTAATCACTCCTTCTAGGAGTGTACAATTATTTGTGACTCGCGTTTATGGACATATTTCGTTTAACATCGGTGGGTTCGGGTTATTGTTTTAGTCTACAGAATGAGTTAACATTCTTCTCTCTACACGTAATGTGTACTCGCATGGGTGATAAAATGATTTTTTGGAATTTCATTCTTACATATCTATTTTTGTACTTTTTTTATGCCGAGTAGTCATACATTAATTGAACACTCGTTATTTTAATTTATTATTCGTTATTTACTACACCTTGAGAAGTTCATTAATGCTACTCTATCTAAAAAAAAAATATATTGAATGAAAGTGTATCTTCCCTTTTTCTTTTAAATATTTCCAAAGTATGGCCAATTAAAGTAGAAACGCTAGATATAGGGTACTTTGTCTCGACTGTTTCTTAAGATAAATTCTTTTTCTAGTAACTTTTGGTTTGATCCCCCTTTTTTTGCGCATACATACAATATATTAATGAACACGTGACACACACACACACACACACACATATATATATATAATATTCGTACTAATGTTAAATAATTTAAAATTACTAATAAGCATATTTTTGCCTTTTACATAATTGGTTTACATTTATTAAAACTAATAATACGGGAAATTAAATGTATAAATATTTAATTTTCAATGCTTCCATTGTAACTGCGAAGACGCAGTTTAACATATTTATTCGCAACTTTAATATAACCGACCATTAAGTACTATTATTTACCGATAAAAGAAATCGTTTCATTCTTTAATAAATTTTATAAATATATAAAATAGAAAAACGCAACTACTCCAATTTCTTCTAATCGTAGGCTGATAAAAACAATGCTATATTTAGATTTTTTATCGACCGGTCGGTAGATTAAAACGAAGTACGTTTGTATAATTAAATATACGAACCTAACAATAGAACGTGTATCTATATGCGTGTATATAAAAATCGTTCCCAATTTTGGATACTCGATAATAATTATTAGTATTTACTCTTGTGCATTATTATGCGTTATTTATAAATAATTCGAATGGCTACGACCTTTTGGAATGTTCGTTACTTAAATAGGCGAGGTAAAAATGTTAATATTTGAGCGATATACTAGATATCGACGCTTATATTTTACACATACTATGTATACACATATATACTTTGAGGTAACAAAAAGTATAAAATTTATTTTCAAATATATTTGTGTGCTTACATATATACATACACACACATGAAATAACTTATTTTCAAATTTGCTTAAGCGTATTATTATATACGCACATGGATACACACACAAACACACACACATATATATTTTTTGGACAGCTAAACTGTATAAACATTACAATCTTAGAAATAATTCTAAATAGGTAATAATTATGATTACTGGAAAAAAAATTACTGCGCGTTACAAAGATAGCCCACTGGCTAGACTTTGATATTTGCCTTACATTAGTTAATACTTATGATACCACGAGGTTGTTGGGTTTGAGACGTTTCAGACGTCTTATATCTTGATCAGTAGGTAAAAGTGATGAGACCTCTGGATTCGGATGATTACAGAGCCTTTGATTATGTCGGAGAGCCAAATCGGCGATGACTTCATTAACCGACTTAATTCTTAAATCTCTGTGCAGTAATTCGTTTCGCTGAAACCAACTGGCACCGGTTATCATACGAATGAACTTATTTTGGATCACTTGAATAATTCGTTTGTTTGATGATTTAGTGCAACCCCAAATCTGGACACCATATGTCCAGATTGGCCGTATAATAGTTTGATAAATCAGTCGTTTATTTTCTAACTTCATCTTGGAATGTCGCCCTATGATCCAATACATTTGGCGTAATTTATTCTTAATCTGGTGAACTTTTGCATCGATGTGAGCTCTCCAAGTTAGCTTAGCATCCAGATGTAGTCCCAAATACTTTGCGGAATTAGCAACTGGTACTTCCTGATTATTTATAAAGACTACGTACTGCGGGTCCCGCTTACGCAGGGCGAAGGTGACATGGACAGATTTTTGCTCATTGAGCTTAATCTTCCAATTCCTCGTTCAATCTACTATACGGTCCAGATCATGCTGGAGGTGTATCGTTGCTTCTGCTTGTTGACAATATTGCTGTGTCATCAGCGAACATGGCAATTGTAGTTTTTATCGTTGTTGGTATATCTATTGTATATACAAGATATAAGATAGGTCCTAAGACGCTTCCTTGTGGTACTCCCGCATGGATTGGATAAAATGAAGATTTTGCGTCTTCATAAGATACGCGGAATGTTCGGTTTGATAAGTATGTCAGCAGACGACACCAGTTGGCGGGCAATCTGTTACTCAATTTGTATATAAGGCCTTGATGCCATACACGGTCGAACTCTTGCGCGATATCTAGAAATACTGCAGAGCAGAATTTTTTTTCCTCAAACGCTTTTTCTACTATTGTCGTTACACGATGGATCTGGTCAATAGTAGAGTGATAAGCACGGAACCCAAATTGATAGTCTGGTATGTGCGTTAGTGGTTTCAGACGTTTAAGAACCAGTTTTTCGTATAATTTGGATATTGCCGGTAATAGTGATATTGGTCGGTAAGATGCTACTTCTTCTGCCGACTTTCCTGGTTTCTGAAGCATAATAATCTGGGCTGTTTTAAAGGATTCTGGTACATATTCAAGTCTAAATGAGGCATTAAAAATGTACGTTAACAGTACAATTCCTTTTTTTGATAACTCTTTCAGTATCGCCGGTGATATTTCATCTATTCCTGGCGATTTTTTAGGATTAATATTATTATCTATTTCTTTTGCAACTTCAAGAGGAGTCACGGATTTAATTGTTTGATGAGGCAGTTCTGTGATATTAGGTGTTATCTGCGACTGAATGTCATGTGGCTAAAATGTCCGTGATAGGTGTCTACCAAATAGTTCAGCTTTTTCTTCATTTCGCTGTATCCAGTTCCCAGTTTCGTCTTATATATAACATAAATTTATTCATTGCTTCGGAAAGTATTACAACATTCGTATAACATTTAACTAAAAAATAAACAACAAAAAAAAAGGAGATAAAATTACCAAACTTTTTTATATATAAAAATTAATGGAAATAGTGAAAGAAAGTAAAAATAATTTCTTAAATTTAATGATAAATTTTGATGAAGAATTAGTTCTAAAAAGTATATTATAAGTTTTATTAATTTTTATATTCGGCAGAGGTTACTATTTATTTATTTTTTTAATTTTTCTTGCTATTTGTGTTTTATGTACAACATTTTTGTATTGCTGATTGTTGATTATGTTATTTACCACATTCACTATCAGATTATTCTTTAAATACTGTTTTTTTCATTTTGCGAATTTTTATAAATATATCTGAATTAGTGTTTTTTACATTTTAATTTTTTTTAAATTGTATATATTTATGTATTTTATATTTTATTTTTATATTCACTTGATAATGATTTAACAGCCGAAAACCTTCGTGATTTTTATCTCCATTTTCGTTATTATATATATATATATAATTAAAATCACTACATTCCACACTTCTCAAAATATTTAACTATATAATCCCATATCGTGGCGACAAGTGAGTATGAATTTACTTAAAGTGTAAACAATGTAAAAATCTCTTTACTCATTATTACGTCTGCAAATCAGCGGGTATGTGATATGATACATACAAAACTGCATTTTGGCCATATGATTGCAAAAACTCGTCCGACTTTGACGTTTTTTTATTTTACTAGTCATTATCGCCCTTAGTAATTCGCTTCCTTCCCATCGTTAGCCCCTAGTTTTGAACTCATTCGTTAAAAATCCTTTCCTTCTTTTTAAAAATAAATTACGAGATTATCAGTATTTCTTTTTTTAAGGTTCTCCTCTTTTGTATCGGATCACGGTTGGAAGTTCTTTCGTTTATTTTCACTTCCTTTCTCTTTCTTTTAATCATTACACCCCATAGAACAGTTGTAAATCTAAATAAGGACGAAAAGCCCAGTTCGAAATTATCGTTACAAAATGTATAATTGTATTAGAAAACCAAAAAAAACAACAACTTTACTGACTTGAATTATCGTAACTTACAACAATATTTAACATCCTCGTCGCTGTTATCGCCGCAATCGTCGTCACCGTCGCAGGCCCACATACGCGAGATACATTTGCCGTTGCTACAATGAAATTTAGACGATTCGCAAGTTATGTTCTTAGCTACGCACATACGACCGTCGTTGACTAAATTCGAATTTTCGTCGCATCTGCATTCAGCCTGTCAACAGTCAATTTTAGGTAAATCGTCGTATAAATCGAATATAAATTTATTTAAACCGAATATAGTACAAATCACATAAACTTTTATAATTCTATAAATCTCGTACGTACTTACAAATATTGAACACATGTTCACACACACACACACGCATATATATATATATATATATATATATATATATATATATATGACAGACGATAGGTGGATCGAAAGAATAACAACAATGGAGACCGAGAGAAGGATTCAGAATCCGTGATCGGCCATGCATACGTTGGCAAATATTAAAAAGTCAGCCGAAGTGAAATAGATAAATGATAATTGGGAACGACTACAATTACAATTGAAAAGTAAGAGGAACGATTACGTCCAGCAGTGAATAGAAATAAGCAAATCGTTATATATATATATATATATATATATATATATATGCGTATATACAAACATAAAAATGATTATTATTATATTAGTCATAAAACCGGTCCATCTGTATGATGATAGACTTCCAAAAATTCTTAGTTTATCGTTTTATTTTTTAATTCAGTGTAATTTTTTAATCCGGTGTATTCTGATTAAGTTTTATTGGAAACGTGTTTCACGCTTTAACGGAGGTTTCAATTTCCTCGAATTTTAATTATAAGGATATCTGTAAGTAATCCATCATGCCGAAGTAATTGGTCGATCAAAGTAGTTAGACATGTTTTCCTTATTCGATCGATTAAAGACTAGTCTTAAATTTACTGAATTCTTTTCTCTGACTTGCGTCGAAGTTCGTATCGCGGATGCTGGCAACTTCTTAATATTCATTATATAACGCATAATTTATAAAAAAAAAATCAGTAATTATATAAATCATATTTATACATAAAATTATATTTTCTGTTATTACATTAAGCTGGTTTACGAAACAAATTAAGTATTCTATTTAGTCCCAGTGTTTCGTATATTCAGTATATGAACTTTTATTTAATGCTAATTGCCTATTATCATAATAAATGGATACTTTTAATGATACGGAATGTCTTGGTTGTTTAAATATTTATATAACATATTTAAATTAAAAATTATTTATGGCCCATTGAGAATTATCGTACACGAAATATTACTTTATATTTTCACTTTCACACGTAATTTTGTGCGACATAAAGGAGCAAAAATAAAAGTAAGCATAGAAATAGGGTTATTCGTTTTTTACTTAATATTAACTGTACATACATAAAAAATTATGCGAAAAAGTTGATAATCCATGACTGAAAATGATGATCTAACCTGTGTTTACGTTTACATTATTATGTTGTAAAACACGAAAATACGATAGCGAACGTTTGATTGAAAACCCCGCTAAATCGTGAAAATCGTAAAGCTTTCCGCACATTGACAAATTGTGCATGAATTTTTAAAAACTATGCGTAACAATAAAATTGTCCTTCGAACACGGTCATACATACGCGTACACACACAAATACCTTCTCTCTATAAATCATGCGGTTTACATGTTATTTGCATTTCCTTAGTACACGATTCTATATAATAATCTTGATAATTTTCTTGTTCTTTAGCGATACATAATTATTCACAGAAAATTAACAACAAAAAAAAGAGTTAAAATTAAAAAAAAATTCTTTATGAAAAATCACAAAGCTTTTCGTTTTTTAGACCATTTTCAAGTGAATGTAAAAAATAAAAATATATACGATTTATAAAAATATAAAATGTAAAAAATATTACTTTATATATACAATTTACAAAAATTATCAAAATGATAAAACAGTATTTTTAAAATTATCCGACAGTGAACGTGGTAGACAACATAATCAAAAATCAGCAACATAAAATGTTATACCTAAACAATAACACAATAACGAGTAAAATAAAAAAAAAATAAAAACATACAACAGTATAAAATTTATACATAAATAAAAACACAGTAGCAAGCAAAATAAAACATCATATTCACTATCGGATTATTTTACAAATACTATTCTATCTTTTTGATAATTTTAGTAAATTGTACACCTAAAGCACAATATTTTTTTATATTTTTATGAATTATATATATTTTAAATTCCATTTTTTTATATTCACTTGATAATTGTTTAACAGCCGGAAAGCTTAGTGATTTTCCATAAAGAAAAAAATTGCGATTTTACCTCCTTTTTTGTTGTTTATTTTTTTTTTAAATCACTACATTTCACACTTTTCAAAAAATAATTGTCAGCCACTTTAATATTCGGTCACAGCATTGGACCAAATAGATGGAAATAAAGTTTTATTTGTATTATACATGCACATAAAAAAAAAAATTAAAAACGGAAAAATATAACATTCTTTGTAACAATAACGGAAAAGGTGGAAATTGGGGCGCAACATTAATATTCGGTCAGCGTCAAGTATAACTTAATTCCGAGTGGAGGGTAGACAAATGAGGATATCAGTATTTTGTATGCCAACATTTTAACCTGATCACACTTTTCAATCGATGTGGTATCGAAGAAATCAAGTGGCGGCAGTAATCTGGAAGAATTTTGCTCCATTGCTGCAGTAACCGCTTTTTCAGTTGGTACGGCTGATAATTAGCTCCTCACGTAGTTTCCCGTCCAAGACGTTCCATAGATTCTTTATGGTGCTCAAGTCAGAAGACTGTAGCGGAACTGGCATGACAGAGCGGCAATTATAAAGTAGCCATAACCGAGTGTCGAGTGCGGCATGTTTCCAGTCATTGTCGTGATATAGCTGAAACGTGTTCTGTAGACCCATTTTCTTGGAGCTGGAATATAAATTATTTTTTAAAACCTCAAAGTAAGAGGTAACAGTCATCGTTCCTTCGATAAAACTCAGACGCCCGGTAGCTGCGAATCTCCTCCATACCATCAAATTTTTCTTCTATAATTCTGTATTCTGCTTACGCCACATTTTTTATTTTCCGTCTATACCAAAAACATTAAACTTCGATTCATCGATGAATAACAAATAATTTCAGAATTGCTCTTTCTTACGTACGTACTCTTTTTTTTTTGCAAATTCTAAACGTTTTCTTCAGTTGACGACAGATATGACGGGTTCACGCCTAGCGGTTCTCGGATTGTAACCCATATTTTTAAGTGCTCTGCATACAGTTTCGGGCGAAACTATTTTCCAGGCTGTTAATTATTTTGGAGCACTTACTTTTGCTACTTGTCACCTAATAAACTGTTCATAGAGAGCGTTCATTTTTTTATGCTTTCTTTTTTGCGGAATCGAGTGAATTCAATCTTTCTTTTGACACTGCCGATAAATATCATTCACAGTGTTTCCCAATATATTTAGTAATCGATTTACCTCGATGCCTGGCACATTTTTTATTTTTAATGAAAAATAATAAGTTTGCGAGTCTCAACTTCGGTATTTTTACTCTTACGCGACATTTTTTCCTTTCTGCACAACTGCACTTGGCGTTATTTTGCTTAATAATCGCAATTTCGTGTTCACTGATGACTCACACACAAGCAAATTCCTCACGTTAAGGAAAACTCAGAGCTGCTGTTCATGCATCGATCTGTCGTAGACCGAATATTAATGTGGCACATCAATTTCGACTTTTTACGTTCGGTCCTACTCTCGTTCTCTCTCTCTCTATCTATCTATATTATGTGTGTGTGTTCCATTTTATTTTCTAAAGAATTTTTTTTTTACATTTTCTCGGATAAAAGTATGTAGGACATGAACAGATTCCGGCCCGCCAGATATTTAAGAATAATTTTTAAAAAATTAATTTTTTTTCTTCTACTTCATGAATAAGTTATTATCACGGAATCGAAGTTTCGATTTACAAAATAAGCGCAACTATATACACAATCTGTTCTCATACGCGGATGTGTGAGTTACGGAGTATCATCGAAATACTGAAAAATAAGTTAGACACCTTCGAACTATTCCCGCATAAGAGAATACCGAGGATATCGCGGATACAGACAGGAACCGATACGTACGTTACGCGGCGAGTTGGTAAGAAGAAAAAACAGGCGACAGTTAACGAGTTGAAGTACTCGGAACATGTCATGAAAGGCGAACTACGGTTAAAATTTATCCTAGCAGGAAACTTTTCTGAAAAGCCATTTCCTAGTAGGATACACGGAATTCACGAGGGTGGGAGGTTTCGTTTGTTTATAGCGTGTCCATCTGAACACGTAAAGATGTTCTAGTTCGAGGACAATCTATCTCTTCAACTGCTAATTCTTTTATATCGCAAATCGATACTTTCTAAAACACCCGTACCACTTATTAATTCGTATTTCGTTGAAAATATCCACCGACTAATAAATAGATACTTACAGTTCCATTCGGACCCGGATGACAAGACTGAGCGCAACCGCCGTTATTGAAATTACACGGATTGAACGTGCACTTTTGTCGTTCCTTCGAATAGACGGTTATATCGCGCGGCGAATCTTCCAGTCGTTTAACGATTTCGATCATATTGGCACCGGTGTGTTTTTCCGCGGCGAAAACACCTCGTAATTGTAAATCCGTCCAATAAATATAAGGTCCGTGTACCGTCAAAGCGAACGGATATATAGTAGCGGAAATTAGCACCTATTTTGTGAAAGAATTATTTTTAAAAATCCGAAAAATATAAAAACAAATATATAATATTTTTTACCCGTACTTTGTAAACGATAAACGTTATTAACGCGTTTAATTATGGCCGGAATTAGAAACGGCAGAAGTGAAAATATCGAATAAAAAAAAATACCAAATATGAAAGGGGTGCGACAAGGTTACATATTGTCGGGGAATTCTTTTTTTTAAGCAAGCACTTCCGGATGACGATGGTATCAACATCGAAAACCGTCATATTTCAAACATAAGATTACGGCACAGTCCTAATATCGGATAACATTGATAAATTACAATAAATGTTTCTCATGTGGAAATCAATCAACCGATCGAGAAACGATCACGCGTATATAAAGCGAATACAACTGTCCGATAAGATAATCTTGAATAAACCACTTTTCGTTTTGATCTCACTATATTGTTTTCCATTTAACCAGTCTCTCCCGTTCTCTTCGCAGCAAATCACTATGTCGTGGGTTGGTTGTCTCGACTTTTGTCTCGCTATCGATATCGCCTGTAGTACTTGAACATAATGAAAATTGAAGGGAACAAAGATCGAAGATTAAAAGAATATCGTGGTCGAGCAATCTTAAAGATTGGTTAAATATGTCTGATACGAGTGCACATATCAAATGTAACACGAGATAAACGGAAATATTGTTCCATAGTTTATTAAAAAAAACTCCAATAGATTTAAAAATAAGTATACGAAGTGTGCGTAATTTTCGATATATATATATACACGAGTGCACACGAATCACAATGTAGAAAACACCTTAGTTTAAAAACATTAAGGGTCTTTAAAAAAGTTACCTGAGGTAATACGTTAAAGTAGGAAGCCGTTTTAGATTGATAATATATCTTATTAGTACTAAACACTTGACGATAATCAGGCGATTGGTTATTAATAGATCGACGAAATACATTAGCTTGCAATAATACCACGATATATCAACCTATCTATTTACCTATATTATATCTATATATATATGTATGTGTGTGTGTGTGTAATTATACCGTTCGATTAGCTCCGGATAATGTGGCGCGTTCGATTTTTTCCCTAACTGCGTCTGACCAATAAAGCATTGGCTCGTCAAAGTCGATAGTTAAACCGCTAGGTTGAGACAAGTCTTTATCTATAATCGCTTTCTTCAAAGAACCGGCCATCGTAGTTCTGAATATTTTCCCGGTCGTTCCGAATCGACCCCAATCGGTGAAATATAACGTCCTGTAAAATGATTTTTCTATATAAGTACTTTTCTCTTTCATTAATACGTTAACTAATTATTATTATTTGTTTCTAAAGAGCTGACAGATACGTATTCTAAATTTTGAAGGAAGACGAGAAAAATTTCTTGCGAGCAATACGTAACCATTAAGGTATAGTATACACATATATATGGTTTTCGGTGGATGTCGGCCATGTTGTTTTGGTGATGTGCATGTGATAATCTATGTTATGATTCCGTTACAAATGTCAAATCAACGTGTTAAATTTGATGGCGCTACACGCCAGATAGGTGATGCGAATTGGCCACCAAGATCGTGCGATTTGAAGCCGCTAATAAGGATTTCTGAAGTCGCAGATCTATGTCAAAAATTCACTTAATATCGACATTACAAATTCTATCGCTCAAATTCAATCGCATCGAAGCAGTTTCGAAATTGAACTACTCAGGTCGTGCCGCGATAGACAGTTGAACGATGTTAAGTGGAATACATTTAAATAAAAAAGCAAAACCGTTTATTATCATAGATAAAATAACTTAACATTGTGCCACGTGTCGTATGACTGTAATAAATAATAAAAATAGAATTGAATAGTTTGTATGGGTTGCCGCACAAGCATCAAATTTTTATAATAAAGAATGAAAATGTATGTGTATACATACATACATACATATATATATTATTGGCGGAAGAATTATAAATAATTTACGGTTTGCAGACAATACTATGATGATAATTACTTCTATAGACGATATGAAAATATTATTTGGGGCCGACTACATAAGATAATCAATGAATATGGACTGGAAATAAATAAGGATAAAACGAAATTGATGGTAGTAGATCGCACTAACTTAATAGCGGAATAACAAAAAATAACAAAAAAAAAAAAAAAAAATTAATGAGTATGAAACGGCACACAGGTATAATATATATATATATCTAGATTCGCTTATTGAAGATAGCGGTTCTTCTCAATCGACGGAACCAACTGGCACGGAGCTCCATGAGCAGATGAAAATAATATGGCGCGACACATCAGTCACAAACGTGGTAAAGAAGAGTTTGTTTGGGTTTCCTAGTATTTACATACGCGTCAGAGACTAAAGCAAACAACGAGCAAGGGTGTGGCGACGTATGCTACGAACACCTTTGACAGCGAATCGAACGAACATCTCTATTCTGCATAAACTGGATTAAACGTAGCTGCAGACGGATGGCTGTAAATCTAAGAGAGTGGCGGAAAGAAATTGAAGAGGCAGTAGTGTAATGATCACGACATGGATTCGGGGAATTACGAAGAAGATGAGATATATAAAAAAATTATGTATATAGGAGAATTAAGCTGTGATGCATTAAGTGAATGTGAACCACAATTTGAATAGACAGAGCCTACGTGAATTTGTTTAGGTGAACTGCTGGACATCAGTTAACAGTTTATCGTACAGCCATTTGTATGGATTTTCATTTTTTGGTCATAAATTTTTCTTTTCTCATCAATCATTTGTTCATTCGCTGAACGTAATTTTACTATACAGTAGTAACACAATAACTTTTAATAATAATAATTTTATATATATATATATATATATATATATATATATATATATATATATATATATAAATCCATTTTCGATAAACCAAATAATTCACTTTCTTTTTATCGGAATTTATTTTTTATTCTGTTTCTTTAAATTTATTATTTTTTTATTTCAATTTACAACGGTCCTATTTTAAATCTAAATTAATCTTTATGCGCTAGGCCTTCCGTTGTTCTTTTCTAACTGTTAATTAGGGATGGAATTAAAAAAAAACTTTTTTTTAATACGTGCATATTAACGTGTATGGGTGTGAAACTTACGACGTTAAATACAACATAATTAAAAAGAAATTAAGGATAATATGAAAACCACTCGAAACGTCTAGTATAAAGACAAGAGATAGATTTAAATATATTTGGAAAGAGGAAATAGGAGACGGTTGGTTACTAGTAGACGACAGTTGGGGAAGAAACAAAAAAAAATAGATAAAAAGAAAAGAAAATATGTAGGTAGATATGGCGTGAGTTTATTAATAATTGTATGGTCTGTTATAAAATGATGTTTTTTTTTTTCAGTTATTATTTGTGATAATGAGGTATTGATGTTAAAGTTGTATTTTTAAATTATTATCCCAAATCTTTTTCGATTCAATAATTTCTAAATTTGGTATTATAATCTATAAGTAACTTTAAGTTGGGTAAATATTACAGTTACCTTTTCTTATATATATATATATATATATATATATATATATATATATATATATATATATATATATATATATATATATATATATATACACGGGGAACTGAATTTTGAATTATTTTACTTTCTGATCACTTGTTCATTACATTTTTTTTATTATACATATTTATTTGTTTGGTATTATATACAGTCTCTGATTACTTCGGTCTGGAGATTGTTTTGTTTGTGAATATTCAGGAGGTTTATCATTGTATCTTCCTCGTCTAATTTGCACGTGTTTATATTCAATTATGTAATGTCGATAATAATTAATTTTTCAATTTTTTAATATGTGCATATTATGCGTATGGGTGTGAAACTTTGATTTAGAAAGAAACTAGGGATAATAGAAAATCCACTCGGAACGTGTAATATAAAGACACAAGATATAATTAAATTAAATATGTTTGGAACGTAGGTTACCAATAGCCGACAGTTGGAAATGTAGGGTTATCACTGTGAGAGAATAGTAACGCTATTTACGGGACGAGGAAGTTTTATTTACGAATAATTTATATTTTTGTACTTATTTTAGAAATGTATTAATTTTCTAAATAATAAAGATATTTCGATACACAAGCATGCATTCAAACTTTCGTTTTATGCGCTTAGTGTGTCTTAATTTCGTTTATTCACTTACCACCAAAACATAGTGTCATTATTATATTATTATATCATAGAAAATCAATTGAAAATTAGTTAAATCACTAATATTTATTTTCTTAAAGAAAACACAAAGCTTTTCGGCATTTACGCCATTATCAAGTGAACCATTTTAAAACATCAAAATTTTAAAAATATAAATTAAATATAATTACTTAAAAATATGCGATGGTGATTGTGAAAATATGATCCAAAAATGGTGTCTGCTTCTGTTCTATTTTTTGATTTGTTGAAATTTAATATCAATATATTTGTTTATTAATTTTGTTTTTTTTTTTATTAATTTTTTCTTCAATACTATTTTCCGGATTCTGTAAAAGTTGTGTACTGGTGAATTATAAATTTTTCATTAACCGTTGCGATGTATGATGTCCAAAAGTAAAATATAAAATATAAAAATATACGAACGCAAAATTTTTTTTAAAAAACACAATTTTACAAGTAAAATGAAAATAAATATTAAAAATCTGATAATCATTTTTAATATTTATTTTCATTTTACTTGTAAAATTGTGTTTTTTAAAAAAAATTTTGCGTTCGTATATTTTTATATTTTATATTTTACTTTTGGACATCATACATCGCAACAGTTAATGAAAAATTTAAAATTCCACCAGTACACAACTTTTACAGAATCCGGAAAATAGTATTGAAGAAAAAATTAATAAAAAAAAAAAACAAAATTAATAAACAAATATATTGATATTAAATTTCAACAAATCAAAAAATAGATAGAACAGAAGCAGACACCATTTTTGGATCATATTTTCACAATCACCATCGCATATTTTTAAGTAATTATATTTAATTTATATTTTTAAAATTTTGATGTTTTAAAATGGTTCACTTGATAATGGCGTAAATGCCGAAAAGCTTTGTGTTTTCTTTAAGAAAATAAATATTAGTGATTTAACTAATTTTCAATTGATTTTTTATATCATTATGTAATTACTTATTTCTAAAACTACGTTAATTTCTTGAAGAAAAATTTACGTATATATCTACAACACAAACGCAAATACCCGTATACGTTATACACTGATACCGGTGCATCGTGCAAGCCGCAACACCGACATCAGTGTAAATTAAATACAAACAATACAAAAATATAAATAAGAACATGTTATCTAATGTGACCGGGTGCAGAATATAGTGATTTTAAGTTGTAAACGATTAAAAAGTAGTCAAACCATTAAGTCATTTTCAAACGGATGGACAAAAATAAAAATAAAAAAAACCCAGCTGAAATAGAATAAAAATAAAATCTAAAAAAATGAGACAAGCTAACTATAGTTTAGGTTGAATGATATTTAAAAAGAAGGATCAGTGCAATGAATAGAAATCAATGTTTTTTAATGAATGCGAAAAAATCATCTAATCAAGTGATTTCATATTATATATATATATATATATATATATATATATATATATCTATAACATAAATATTTACAATATTTAAATAATATTACAATCGTCTACACTTATTACCCGTTACAAGGATCCAATACAATTGCTCTAGGTCTTTCTACGCGCGCGATCATAACAATTTGCGTGCCGTCCAAATTCATAGCGTATATAGAATTATTCGACGAGTCCGTCCAATAAATTTTCTCTTGAGTCCAATCGTAAGATATACCTTCCGGGTTAATATTTCGCGATAATATAGTGGATACTTTATTGTACGAAGGATCTTTGCTAGGGATGGAACCAATTCGAGACCAAGGTCTTATTTGCGTAAAGAATAACTTATTGGCCGCGTAGTCGAAATCAATTCCCACGACGTTAGTAAGATTTCCCTTTTTTATTTTTTATTATAAAAATACGAAAAGATAAAATTATAAAATTATTTCTAATAATAAATAATAATAAAAGTACGTACACATTTATTAAGATGATATTACTTAGTCTTTCAACGTTAATGATCACTATCACTTACAGCGTGTTTTCTTTTTCACTTTTCTAATTAACTCGCTGAACTCCCCAACTCCCAGATTTAATCTTTAATATTATCTAACCATTCCGTTGTTCTCCTTGTTGGCGCTCTTTTATCTCGTATAAGATAACCTACATTCTTCTAATTACACGTCCAAGATAATCAAAATATCACATTACATAAAGTTCTTTCAGTTCTAGTTCGTTGCTTGTTCATTTTTCACCTTTGCCGCCTGAAATGCTCTTCCAGAGCTGCGTACCTACTCATTTTTTTTTTAAAGTATATTCTATAAAGCAGAACTGAGCGAATATAAAACATCTGACCATATTTCGCTAAATTGACAAACTGAGAATGTAATAATTACACAGCAGCTTACGAACATCCATACAACGAACTAAATTATAAATAATCGAATTGGAAATTTAGGAAAAGTATATAATTTTGCAATTTATTAATTATTCTCAAGAATTTGATTGTTTGTTATTATTATTTTTAGGAGAGGGAGCGGGGAAGCACGCGAAAATCTGAAAATAATTTCGGGGAATTTGACGGGACATTTTTTCTTCTACTTTACTATTTACTTTAAGATCACTCATCCGGCACACAAAAACCTACTTACCACTGGTTTGAAAGGAACGTGCGTTGAACGCGGATCCAAACTAACCGATCGAATTTCGGTACGCGTAGCGAATATCAAATATTCGGATATAGTATCGCATTTAGTACTGCTTCCGGACATAATTGTTCCGACTGAGCATTCGCAACGATATTTCTGCTTGGAAGCGGTAGCGGCTACTTCGGACGGAAGTGCGAAACATAACTGTTCGCACGCGCTGTTGCCTGCGAATAAAATAATCGAAAAGTGCAGTAGAGAATTCAATAACGTGTTTTTGTTTTATAGATGACGCGCAAAAAACATTTGATTCTGTACAATGGCAAAATATATGGAATGTGAATTTAGAATTCCAGGACATTTAAATATGCCGAGGATATTGTAATAATTGTTCTATCATTTCAAAAATTGGACAGTGTAAACAAAGGAGCAAGTTTACTCATAAATAGAGATTAAACTAAAATAAGGATTTTTGATGACAAAAAAAAAAAAAAAAAAAACGCGGCACAAAATTAACAAGTTTTAGGTGGCCTCCACGTAGTTGATAAATTCGTGTGTACTGGGATGGACTATTACAAAAAAATAAGTAATTTTAGTGCGATCTAAGTGCAAACGGATAAGCACGTTCGAGCGCAGAAGTTTTCCACGGCGAGCTTCGTATTAATCGTAATTTATTTGAGCTCGGTACTAAAATCACTGGTTCATATATACCTCGTCCGATGATAATTTTATCAAATCATCCATCGGCTTTGAAAGGTTCGCATAGATTGAATGTTAGAAGTACAAATATATTCGTCCAAGTATCATTTGTTTAGTTTTTCAATTATTTTATATACACGTTAGTGATTAGGTGAATAATCTTTAGCCTATATTTAACCGCATTCGGAATTTATTTTTACATCTGTTGCAAACAGTCGTCGGGTTATTTACGGGACATCGGTGTTTCTAAAAATAATCGTAATTTGTTGTCTTCTTTTATTTATATTTTATCTATTTTTATATAATTTACTAAATTATTATCGGGTATACGTAAAAATTTAGCCGTATAGCAAATATTAGACGGGACTATTTAATTTCACCTGATTTTATATTATTTCTAATTATTTCCTTTATACACATTAAAAAAAAAAAAAAAAAGGAAAAAACCCATACCTAATCGAAAACACGGATTAGTATCGTCCGGCGGTTGATTAATCGTATCGTAAATAGTGATATCTCGTAAACGGCGTAAATTGGTTCGTATTGTCACGGGTAGGGTAGAATTTAACGGTAATTTCGAAGCTTTAAATACGGTATTTAAATTTTTATCTACCCAATATACGTCGTTTTTATATACGGCTAGACCCATCGGATTAGCCATGTTACGTCGAATTATCTGTACGATTGAAAGAAACAACTTTATTTAAATATCTCTTCAAGCGAATAAAAATGGTTAATTTTCTAGCGTTCAAATTTAATTATTTACTTTATATATAACTTTTAATAAACACGCATTTTAACCACATAAGGTAAGGCAGAAAATCGAAACATCCGAGCGATAAAATAATAAAAAAATATTATAAAATATAACAAATTAATCCTTATATTATATATACTAAACGACTCCAACGATTTCGGTGAAATTTTGTACATACGTGTAATTTACGAAATAATTGCGAATAGTCTGTACAGAAATTACGATTTTTTAAATTTTGGACCGCAGTTCCGAGTATACATTCGCATAAAATTTTAGAACTTACGATTTTTTATCGTTATTTTCGAGATACTAATCTATTACGTATGTTGAAAATTTCAACTCGATCGAATATTGCAACCTTAAAAATGTTATTTTTACTAAATAATATGCGGTAAACATAATTCGAATTTTGCATTTCGGGTATAATTTCGTTATAAGGTATAGGATATTCTGGAAATATTTTGTAATCTATGAAAAAGTAATTTTAAATGAAAAATCCCATCGAAAAATTTCAAAATTCATTTTCGAAAAAATATTAACGGCGAATTTCTGATATTTGTCAGAAAATTGATATTTTAGAGCGGTATTTAATTAAGATACTATATATATATTATATATACATATACATTACACATATATATGTGTTATGTCGACATATATCGTACAATTTTTTTTATAGATACTTGAGAATAAAAGTACCTGTCTATTGCTGCCGCTATAGCTAATCTTTTCTATACGGTCTAACCGGGCGTCGATCCAATACACATCGTGAGTAATCATGTCGACGACTATATCCCTAGGCATACTTATACCGTTGGTGATCATCGGTGTCCAGGAACTTCCGTCCAAATACGATTTTCCGATTTTCGGATACTGACCGTTATCGATCCAATACAGATACCTAGAATAATAAAGACAAGTAACTTAAAAAATATGAAATGTCTTCGCGGAGAAAAAACTTGTCATCTTATCTTTTTCCTGTAAGTATTATTATTTTCATATTATTCTAAGAGCTGATATATATATATATATATATATATATATATATATAATTTTCAAGTTAATATACCCGTCATTATAAAACAAACAAAAAAAAAATTGGGAAAGGATAATTCACAATGTAAGACGTCTGTCTTACTTAGTATTTGATAATCATATTTTTCTATTGTTTTGTTATTGTTTAAAAAATGGTAATGTAAGAAATATAAAATATAATCACAACTACGTTTGAACTAGCCGAATAAAATTATCTTATATTTTTCGTTTAATTACTTTTTCTTTTCAGCTATTTTCAATCAACCGCTGGAAGTATCTCTCTCGAAGTTCGTTTCACGTTTTCCTGTCGGCCACTTTACTTGCCCAATCTTCTTTTATATATATAGATATACATATATATCATCAACCCAGCATGTTAATGACCTCCCTATTCTGTGGGTTCCACCTGTCTATATTGTCACTTTATTTGCAAGAAGTTCCGGAAGTCTAGCCAGATGACCAAACCATTTCCATTTTATGCTTAGTGTACTATATATGTACTTCATTCTTGTTGTTTCTCTAATCCATTTATTTTCTTTCTTGTCTTTCAGCATTATTGCGATCATTCCTTTGAGGTACTCTTAGCATTTCTTCCCGTGCTGCGGTTATATTATACGTTTCATCGCTATAGGTCATTAATCAATTTACAGGCGTTAATTTTTCCTATATTTGGAAAAAGAGTGTTATAATTAATGCATTAAATTTTTATATCATTTTTCGTAAGATGGTATTTTAAAATCTGCGAAGAACTCGCGTACAAAAATATCTTGCTTATTAAAGGTTGTATATATACCGCGGTTCGTATAAAAACCCGATACTAAAATTAAAGGAAAATGTAAATATACCGTTTAACAGGATTGACCGCGAGTTCTTTAGGTGCGTCCGTGGTTGACTTGACTAGAATTTTTCTCATGGATCCGTCTAATCTGCAGACTTCTACGTAATTTTCGTGAGGAAAAGCGTTGGTAAAATATAAATTACCAGCGATCCAATCTACTGCTAAACCGCGAATACCGTTCGATCCGATGCCGTCTTTAACGATTGGCTGTAATTCCGTGCCATTCGGATGTATCCTAAATATTCCGTTCCAGTTGCCGCGATTTAACTCGACCCAATATATCCATTTTTGAGCGTAATGGTAGTCGACATGCAGAATGTGATGTCCTAAGAATGCGAAGAAAAATTTTAATGCAATGCTTAACTTTTCTTATATATGATACCGACCTTAATGCACTAATTATGATAAATTAAATATTACATATTATCACACACACAAACATATATACATATATTACATATATACAAAAGACGTGCATTAAAAGTAACAACAAACAAGAACTTAATTGAATGGACAGAACTGAACAAACTATTAAGGAAAGGAATCAGTAATATTCGTAAATTACAACCAACCTTATTAATTAATTAATTAATTATTGTATTTAATTACGATCGCGATCCCAATTGGTTTAGTCACGATATTCGTGTATTGTACATTTTGCTTAATGTTATGATACATTAATTTTGTAGTGCGTTTCCTTACAGCGAGGTTACAATAATTTCCAAAAGCTACAGTTCGACACGTTTAAACCATTTACATAGTTAAATATCATTATCGATACGATAACCATCTAAATTATATTCTAAAAAGTTTCGTCCTTGGTGCAAGGACATTCAAATAGAAAATGACAAACTGTGTCGGAAACAACAAGTTAACATAATTCACAGATGCTATAAGATACAATTTTAAATCGTTCCAAATAAGTACCAAAACTACCATGTCCCGTCAATACTTGACTAACGTAAAAATTAATTCTTAATAACTTCTTTAATCTTAATCTTACGTTTACATCACATAATAATTTATACGTTAATCTACCATCACACTGGTTATTTCATCTTTCTTGTCAGATATTTGTGTTTTTTCAAATTTTTAACATTTGCGTGGTTTTCATATTGTAAGTTTACGTTAAATTTACTATGAAATTATTTAACCGATCTGTAGTGAGTAGTTAATCTGAACATTTTATATTCTGCTAACAAGGCACTTGATGCGTGCTTAAGTCAGCCGGTAGAACTACAGTGACAATTGGCAATTCGATCTCCAGCAGCACATTAAAAATATTCAAGATTAAAAATTATTATAGGAAATTATATTAAAGATGCCACAACGAAAACTCATATCATTATAAAAAACTATATTATAAATTAAATAACTTAGTCAAAAGACGATTGTCACTAGAAAAAAACGTTCATTACAACAAGTTCCTTAGTAATATACCGCAAATGAGTTATCAGCTATGGAAAATTAATAAATTTGTCTCTTGTGGACAAACTTTCTCGTCGCCTTTAATAAGATCTGGTAGTGCAGACAATGCAGCTTACTCAAATAAAGATAAAGTTGAACTTATAACTGATTATTTTGAAAGCATATATGAAGAGAATAATGTAATATCTACTCGCTATCACGAACGAAAAGTAAGAGAAACAATAAACACATTTTTAATAAGCAACACGCCTACGTTAAATGTAGAGGATCTAACATCTCCCACAGAGGTCAAAAAGTTTATCAACTCCCTGAATAACAAACACTCCTTTGGTCATGATAGAATTAGCGTAAAAGTGATCAAAAACCTATCTCGTAAGGATATAGTTGTTCTCACATTATTTAATTCTTGCATTCGTCTATGTTATTATCTTGTGTCATGGGGATTATCGGTAACTGTACCCCTACCGAAACCTGGCAATGATGCTTTCTTGATTAAAAACATACGGCCTATCAGTCTACTCAGCAATAAAAATATTACTGGTTAGACTAAGAAAACATTGTGAAACTCTTCATAATTTTCAGTGTGGTTTTAGACCCAATTTAAATACCACTATGCAGTCTGTGATCAATCAGTGATAATTTTAATAAAAATAAACACACTCGATTAGCAATACTTGATATTGAGAAAGCTTTTGATACAAGCTGGCATGATGGAATTTTATTTAAGTTCATAAATTATGGTTTTCCCACATCACACAGGAAATTTTATGTTAAAATGAAAACTCATAAATTTAAAATTAGTTCTGCCACAGCAGGAGTACCACAGGGAAGCATTCTTGGACTATTTCTGTTTATTATATACATAAACAACATTCCCACTATAGGCAATGTCCACTATCACTTATATGCGGATGATACCGTCTTATTAACATCATCATATCGCATAGACACCATTAGTAACAGACTAACTAATCCAAGCATAAAGCTTACCAAATTCTGTTATAAATGGAAAATCAAAATTAACGATAGTAAAACTGAAACCATAATATTCACAAGATGCAAACCCGCTTTAAACGACTATATTAAAATCAAAAATGAACACCTTGACTGGAAACTTGACGTTAGATACCTGGGTGTTACACTAGATAACAAACTAACTTTTACAAAGCATATAAATGAATGTATCTCACACAAAAAATGAACGTGCTATTTTCAATATTTAACAGGCGATCAACGTTAGCATTCATAAATAAGTTATTAATATACAAACAAGTAATCGCACCTAAAATGTTATACGCTTACCCTGTTTGGTCTAACACCAGCCTGAGTAATATAAACTACAGCGATTGCAAAATCACTGCCTCAGAATTGTACTGAATAAAACTAGTTATATGCGCATTAAAACTATGCACGACATTTTAAATTATCCTTATGTACAACAAAGAATTAAGATCAGTACTTTAAAAGTTTTCGATACGCGCCGTATGTCCACTGATAAAAACGTTAATGAAATCGGTGACTACGATTATGAATTACTACGACACAGGTACAAAAAATACAAGCATAGACGAATAAAACATATTTTACTTTGATATGATAAAATATAAACGTAAATTCCAGCAATTTATTTATATTAATACATGCTAATATTTTTAACTCTATAGTTTACTTTAATTATTTTTTAAGTTATTCATTAAAATTTTGTCGATGCAAGTTTTTTGTGGAATTTTTTCCTGCGAAATAAGAGCTAACTAATAAGTTTATTTCTCAGTTTCACGTATATTTAATTTATGATTCAGTTTTATGAAATTCAAATTTTCGGAACGATAAAACAACATCTATTATTAGACTGGTTTTTCTGTGTATAATTATTTTAACAATAAATTTTTCTTTATTTCTTTTTTATACACAAGACAATTGAAGGAAATAAAATGTCGAAATTATTTTAAAAAGCCCTAATGTATGGTACGAAGATATTAACTAAAATTAAAAAAAAAACCGCTAACGTAACTATTAAAGAAGATAAGACAAAAAGTGAAGTTAAAAAATAGTTCACCGACATATAACACCAAAGTTTGTACAGGACAACATAGTAATTTATTAAAGTAAACACATTACGCGATTTATTTAATCGATGCCTCAAAGAAAGCAATTCAATATAACAGTGTAGCCCACATATAACACCCGACTATCCGCACCTTCAGCTTTAATTTGATGTCACTGCTACATAGTACATTTTTCTATTGTTGGAATTTGTTCTATCCTACATCTTATCTCCGCATCCAAGTTCCTCTTTTCTGTTATCCATCTTCCGATGTATTTAATGCTGTCTCTGTTTTCTCCATCCATCATTATTTTAGCGCTTCTTTGTACATCTATTAATTAGTTTCTTCAGTCCCTCTTTGGAGCTATCTACAGGAACGGTTAGCCAGCGAATCTAATGTTATCAATACTCCATTGACTCACACACCTTCCTGTGAACTAGCTATGACTAGTTGTAGTATCTATTTTGAATATATATCAAACAGCATAGGTAATAAGATAAAACCTTGTCGTACACCACATTTGATATCTATATCGTTCGTTTCTTCTGTTCGCAGCCATACAGAAAAATAAAAAAAAATAAATCAATAAGCATTTTTCAGTACACTAGTGAATTGATCATAAGTGGAATAGCACCCACAATTGAATGTACGATTTAAGACACCAACGAGCTGCGGAGAGCATTTTAGTTTTTCTAAAATTGAGAATAAACATAACTAAATCTTAAGATATTTTGTTCACAAAGAAAGCACATATATTTTTTCTATTAATAAGGATTAATAGGAAGTCCGTCATTTTCAAACGGTCCGTCAAATATCTAGGAGTGATGTCTGACGATAAATCATTGCGGAGGAGGATAAGCCAGTTTTTTATTACGAACATGTAATACAGGGCTCAATGTTGTACTAGGTATCTCCGGAATAAAGTAGGGTACACATCCGGTAGTATGCGTTTCAAATGTATAAAGTTCTTATTAGACCCAATATAGATTATGTGCATCGATTAAGAATTTCAATAAGACACAATAAAAGAACTGACAGATAATACAGAATGACTCCCTTCGTATGTAAGCGGCGGAACATTTCTTCTCATTGTGATAAAAATTCCTAACAAATACGTTTTATCTTACAATTAAGAAACGCCGCTCTGATAAAATTAATAAGCTAATTAAAACGTCTAATAGATATCGGCCTCAAAAAAATTACTTCCGTTTATCCACAGTCACGTTGATCTAGGTGAAATTAATCTGACCCAAACAGCTATAACATTTTTATCTATGGTTCTTCCGAATTTTGCAGGTAGTTTAGAGGTGAATACTAGTAATATACATCATAATGATCTACAATTCAAACGAGGAAAAGTGGCTTGGATATAATTTACATCTTACAAAGTCGGATATCGACAAAAATTTGAGTATGGCATTCAACGTAAGATTTCGTCTTGTGGCGAAAATATAGAAAAGCTCATTTCTAACCTTACGATCACCGATGCAACTGCAGGAAAAAATTGCCAACTAAACTTCCTCCACGTATATTTCTTATTACGACTAATAATACCAAATTGAGTAATTGATGAATGAAAACTTAAACTGACTAATGGGTGAAAGCTGGACTAAAAATAACAAATAAAAATTAAAAACAAAAATATTACAAAAAGACAAAATCGTTTCTTCTTGCGTGTCGACTTCTTACATTCTTACCCACTAACGAGAAATTTAACAGGTTATTGCGTCGACAAACAAAAATTAAAAAAAAGATTTACCCCGGGTCACAGGAAAGAAGTGAAACTTAAAGACGTTTTCCCAAAAACAAACTTATTTAATACACTCACGATTTCGTACAAATTTCATAAAGAAAAAAAACGCACTGTCCGCTACGCATAACTCGACGTGTCGATGACTCAAATGTTTTCGTTCTCAAAGATACGTCGCACATATATGCATTGAAGATTTGAACGAAATAACAGATAGCGGTGCACACATGCGCAAGAGAATGAACACGCAACAATTTTTTATACGCATGCCTGATATAATTTCTGTACGTGTTGTATGTATGTAAACTGAATATACACGAAGAGTACAGCATGCGAGAAAGAGTTGAGAAGCCCGAATATACTGTGTGTACTTAGGTATATAAGCCTTTGGTTCGCTCGTTAGTTTTACGGGTTAACTCCCTGTAAACAACGCGCCAATAAATGCTTCACTTAAAAATACCTCCGCGCGAGCTGATCGATGTGTTCGGGAATATCGATCAAATAACCGGACAATAATAATAAAAGTATAATTACTTTCGCGTGAGAAGTTCAAACGACAAAATATTATAAAATAAGTAACACTATTGTCAAAATTATTTACCCGGTCCCGAAATGGGTACCATCGCTTCAGAGGAATCGGCCATGCTGTAACCTCGAGCTATATCCAATTGGGATACGATAATGAAATTTCTATAGGCCGTACAACGAATATCGTCTTCTTTGATGTAGCCGACAGAACAACCGCACGTTCTAGCGAAACCTTCGAACGGTATACAAATCTGTTCGCAGCCGCCGCTATTCTTCAAACATGGATGGTTTTTAGCTAACCAGAATAAAAAATAGAACACATGATTATTTTACGTTTATTTCGATAACTTTCTAACACGCGCGATATTTTGATTTTATGCCTTATGCGCATATCCATTTTGTTATTAGTTTATACAGGCGCGGAATATTGTTCACTGTGGATGAACAGTTGTTACGTGAGAAAATTGGACGTTCAGTTTAACGAATTATTGCGTATTATTTCAACAACAATACGCAGCGCACCAACCCCAATGGCTTTCGGTTCTTACAAATACCCAATCGCCTCACATTCGAAGAACCGATTCGTTGAAAAATCCCTCGGTAAAATTCGAAGAAAACGAAAATCTATTAATTACGAAATTTATAAGAGAAGCACCTAGAGTTAGATTAAAATCTAGGAAATCTCCATAAGCAACCATGGATCAAGCACGATTCGCGATCGATTGGAAAGAAGAATGGACCGAGGAAGGGAAATCGATGTGTATTTGCTTCACAAATGGAGCCCTCGTCGAAAAACTCTACGGAGTCAACCTCTAGGAACGGAATTTCGAATCCGAACTGATCATGATAGACGCGACCACCTTCTGCAGAAATGGAGTTTTCTGATTCGGCTCGTTGCTGTTGCGGACATCCCCGGGCAAAACAAAAAAAACGTCGCCGAAAAATGCAAAGTATACTCGGAAAAAGGGATTACGATTGAAGATTTACATCATCTGCGCGACGAGTGTTTAGACCGATTTTAGAGCTCGAGCTACAAATCAACATCACACGACACGATACGATCTTTTGTTTTAAAAATTCTACGTTTCGAAACCCGTACGACACTTGCATCGAACGAATAATTAACGTAGAAATCATTAGATTGTTCATAAAGTAAGAAGACCCGATGACGTGAATATTATGAATATGTTCTGTATATATGTCTACATAATGTAAAGTATGCGCTGTATGATATATTTTTCCTTAAAAAAAAAAAAACATTAATTTTAAGAATAAATATCCGATGGATATACTTAAGAAAAAACACAGCCGTGGATATGCATGCGTACGTATAAGCATATTTGTGTATGTACGTCGATTTTTAGTTATATTTTTACTAGAATAAATTATTAATTTTATAAAACACCGATTGTATACTCATATCTATTATTCGTTATGTAATTTATTATCATTTAGGGATATTTTAATTTGTTACGCCGTGTTTACATTGTACTAATAAAGAATTAAAGTAAATCCGATTAAATAAAAATAATTACTCGGTTTTACCAACGGTGTTACTAATTAGTCGGTTGTTGCCATCTTCGAGTAATACATAATGTCGATTAAAGTAGCTGTATGCTTATTCATACTTATGTATAAAAATATATATGCTTGTATATCGAACGAGAGATAGGAGAATGTGTGCGACTTCGAGATCGGAGAAAATTATCAGTGACCAACGTTTTTTCTGGTCGTCAGAAATTTTAATAATTTGATACACGAATGAGTTGTTTACTGGTTCAGGAGCTGTAATATATATATATATATATATATATATATATATATATATATATATATATGTGTGTGTGTGTGTGTGTGAACTGATGTGAACAGAAGTGATTTTGAATTATAAATAATAAAAAAGTAGTTAAGATCAGTAAATTTTGTATTCTAAAGACCACAAAACTGTTCGGCTATTCAGCCGAAATGAAATATATTCAAAATATAAGAAAACACCTAATATACACAGACAGTATTACACTCGCTGCTCTGATTAAATACCGAGCTGCGAAAATACACTAACCTGATTATAGTGAATGTGGTAAACAACACATTCAATCAATCATTTATGTATCATACAAAGATGCTTAAATGTACACTCATCATCAGGTTAGCTTATTGACGCAGGTTAATCTTTAATCGGAGCGACGTTGATGTAACATTATTCATTTACGTTAAGTATTTCCTTACAGTTTATTCTCGATTGTTTTTTATAATTTTTATTTTTATTTTGTACACTTGAAAATGGCTGAATAGCCGAAAACGTTTGTAGTCTTTTAACTCATAAAATTTAATGATTTTAACTACTTTGTTATTGCTTCTATATATGTACGTGTATGTATGTGTGTATGCATGTATTATATACATGTACAAGGAATTGACTGATGTTCAATAAAGTAGGCAGGTGAGAGACATTAGGGAATGTACGCGACTTTTGAGGTGCGAGAAAAATCGTAGTGTTATTTAGGTTTTTGATGACCGCTAGGCATAACTTGTAAGCTCCAAACAATTTCGCAGCTAAAATGATAGTTGTAACAGAAGAGAAAATTTGAAAGAGCTAGCCTTATCACTAATAAAACCTCATATTGAAGAGTATGCAAAACAGCCGAGATTGCAAAAAGTACTACTAGAAAATATTCCTTACATTCTGTCTACTAATGACATTGAAAATACAGCTCACTGTGCAGCACAAAGAAAAAAAATGGCCGTTGATTGGGCTGTTCGCATAGGTTGTGCCCAGTGTGTTTTTTGATGTTGTAATTACTTGTTTCGTTGTTGTTCGTAATTGTTTATAGTTTGTTTTGCCCGTCAAATTTCGTTACACATTCAACTGTGTATACTTTATTCATTTTATTACGAATTTTTTATTTTTATTGATTTTTTGTCGTGGGGAGGGTGTTTGAAGTCCTGGAAGCGCCACTGGTGGTAGGTTCTATTATTTGGTTATTTCAGTTCGATTAAATTGAAGTAATCACATTTCGACTGAAATATTTAGTTTGGATTTAATAATAAGAAATAATTATAACTTGATTTAAGTAATTTGAGATATGTAATGCAGATTTTGTTAGAACTAACTGAAAAGTAGTCGGATATGTATCGATGTTAGTAGGTTTTACTAGAACCGATTGAAAATTAGTAGATTTTAAAAAAGGTGGTTCTTAGTCATATTTTTATTTGAATAAATTATTGATTTTATAAAACACAGATTATATTTATATTCACGTTGTATTAAAATATATTTAATTTATTAACGATGCAGTTCTAAAATTTGTACGATTACACCATTCATTTCATGAAATTTCAAACTATTCCAGATTAACTTATATTAGTAAATTTTGTTAAACCGACTGGTTAGTAGGTTTCGTCAGAACCGATTGAAAGTTAGTCGAATTTTTAATACGTCGATTTTTAGTTATATTTTTACTAGAATAAATTATTAATTTTATAAAACACCGATTGTATACTCATATCTATTATTCGTTATGTAATTTATTATCATTTAGGGATATTTTAATTTGTTACGCCGTGTTTACATTGTACTAATAAAGAATTAAAGTAAATCCGATTAAATAAAAATAATTACTCGGTTTTACCAACGGTGTTACTAATTAGTCGGTTGTTGCCATCTTCGAGTATATACATATAGACAGCTGATGAGCGGGTAAGAGACACAGGAGGTGTTTGCAACTTTTTGAGACATGAAAAAACTTCAAAAGCGCGCTATTAACGTTTTAACTTTTCTCGCCAGAACTTTCGAACTATTGTCAAGTTTTTTTCAGTAATAAATTAAAACTTACTTTCTCGATTTTTGAATATAGCGAACGATTTCAATTCCGGTTCGTTTTGTAAAATCAATTCCGGATTAGTGACGTTAGATAGACCGACCTTTTCCAGTTTATCATAGCGAGGATCCAAATAATACAAATGATCGTCGTAAATTGATAACGTTTTCGGATACCATATACTATTCTCTTCCGTTAAAATCGTCGCTTGATTACCGCCGTTTATATCGACCGTTTTCACCTGTTTTCAAAATGCGAATTAATTGCGTTCAAATTCGACGTTTACTTATTTTTCGAAACTCGTCCTAGTTGCCCGTCAGCAGAAGTTCTTACGAGTGAACGGCTATCGTAATTATTAAAAGTCGCTGTAATGACGAAATATCAAAAGAATGAAATAGTCGAAAAATTAAAACCCTAAAAAAAAGAAAACGAACGTCCAAGAAGTGATTGTAGAAAATTTCTCCCAAGTTTATAACCGGACAAAAAGAAAACACGTTTGACCTAAACACGAAGAACCGAGTTTCGAATAATTATTATGAAAAATCGTTCTATTATTTGTACTTACGAGAAAAGCCTCGTAAACTGATTAAATTTTAAGTATTAGACAGACTTATTAAAATCCAAAATTTCAAACGACATTTTATTTTTACATCGATTGGATATTATTTGTCGTATGTCCGCGATAAAAATCCGAAACGCGAAAAACGTAAATACTACGAACATAAAATATATAAACAACATAAAAGTAGTTAAAATCGCCAAATTATTATACAGTAAAACATCTTTTATCCGTCACCCTCGGGGCCTGTGACGGATAACTGAATAGGCGGATAACAGAAATTCCATTACAAATTACATATATAGAAATACCAGACTGTAAATCATTTACGAAATTAAATATATATATATATATATATATATATATATATATATATATATATATATATATATACACGTTTAATTGCACGACACTTAGAGTACCGTATTTTTATTTAGAAATTTAATATAACATAGTGCAATATAGTACAATTACATAGAAAAACTGTCTCTACGTCAAATTTTTACATCTTAAAATAATCGGTAATTTCCTTCTGTTTCTTTGCAGCTCCAGCTTTCTTTACAGCAATGTTCCCTATTTTTCTAGAAGTAGGATCATGTAGAGTTTGCCTCCTCTTATCTTTCAGACCAGTTTATTAACATCAGCCTTCGAATGGCTGATTGCTGAGTTTCGGTTGCATTTCGATTCTTCGTCACCATTATTGGACTGCTGAACGTTTGATACAATATGTTCTCCAGTCAACATTTTAGAACCTTAATTTATCACACTCTAATTAATCTGTTACTTCTTCAGTTGTTAGTGTGTCATTTTTGAGCAGATCGTCTTTGCAAAGTTTCACGATTTCGTCCGTTATTTCGCTAGTGTATAGTGCAGGTGGTTCAGGTCATAGTTTATTTCATCCATTCTGTAGGTTTAACATTGTAAGGTCGACCCATACACTGGAAACGTTAAAAATTGCGTTCTGTATGTTGTAATTTTTCCAAAAATCTTTAACCGTTGTTGTATCGTTAGATGACAGCAAACTATCGATGAAACTTCTTTTGTACCGACTAGCTGCTGCTACAATGGCGTGTTGTATCGTTAGATGACAGCAAACTATCGATGAAACTTCTTTTGTGCCGACTAGCTGCTGCTACAATGGGAGAGTGGCGGTTAAAGAGAAAGTTTTACTGTACATATATAAAAGGGCCACAAATCGTTTCGGTTCTTAAGCTATTATCGAGCGGACGTAAAATAAAATTCCTTAGTAAAATTATACTCACGAACGACGGATATCGCGTACTGTAGTACAGTTTCTTATTGATTAAATCGATAGTTAAGGCAACCGGCTGTTCCGAAGTTTTGACTAGAATCGAGGGAGATGCTCCGTCCATATTTACTTTTCCGAGTTTCGGGGGTACTCCGAAACCGCCTTGGTCCAACCAATACAATTTACTATTAGGAGCAACAAAGACGTATTAGTAAAATAATCGACCGTGTTAAAAAAAGCAAACAGTATAAAATATTTTATTATTTAACGAAGATAGTTTATAAGTCTTGTATTCAATAATATTATCTTTATTATGATTATTACTTCGAGTTAACAATTGAGGAAAATTAATTATTCGTTTTATTATTTAAAGCAATTTTTCTCGACGGAACACTTTAAACGTTTATTAGCATTGTATGGACCAGTTCTTGTATACGGATCATAGTCTACTAGTGCTATGTAAAACCTATCGAATGCTTATAAAAGTCTATCTTAAAAGTTACATTCGGTAATAAATGGTCAAGTAACTTTTTTACAACTAAGTAAGTTTTGCAAGTCTTAAAATGTTATATTGAAGAACCGGCTTAAATTTAATATAATGTTTAGCAAAGAAAAAACTGGATCGGGTGGAATACCTAAAGCAGAATGTTCAATTCTTCGATAAAACATGGGAGCAGCCAAAATACAAAACAGTTTGCACGAGGAACTAAAAATTGATTTACTAAACTATGAACGTCGCCGGAGGAAAATATCGACATTTATTACGAGTGAATTCAAAGACTTAGCTTCAGTATTACGAAGGATTATTGCGCATTTTTGAGGTCCGTCGATAAGGAATGTATTATGCAGTTGATTTATATGAAGAAAAAAATAAAAATTTGAAACATGCTGTCTACATTTGCTTAATTAAATACGCAGGAAAGCACGTTTACTAGTACGTATGTGTACAATCGTATATTCAGAACAATACGGCTGTGTTTGTACGTGTTTGTGTGTGTGTTGATCCATAAGCAACAAACTGGTCGAACTGGTGTAGGGTAACAAACGCTTTGAATTGTTTATCCCCCAAGTTGCTTATTATTTAATTTAATAATTAACGCGCTTGTATTTTTCCGGATTGTTAGGTTTTGTTTGTTTATAGAATTTTGTTTATTTAATATATTTTATATTATGCGTTATCATGATTATATATATATTAATATATTTATGTACGCACATGGACCGAGCATAAGTTAATTTATCACATTATTTACACATATATATTTAATTATTAACATTATTTATCGATTAAAATGTTGTTCCCGATCGCATAATTTGAAATAGCGTGAAATAGATTTTTTTTTGTTTCTTTATCTATTATACAACACTCGTGCAGTTATACGCGTAGTCGGGTATTACACTAATTGCTGTTTATTATGTACATTTGGCAATATAGATAGAAGTGTAATGTTGAAATAAATTGAAATTAAAATGATTATTGTTTCAGGTCGATTAAAATGATAAATTCGTTGTTATTGTCTATTAATATCAAAGAAAATAGATAAAGTATTAATAAAATAAATAAAAAGACGAAGATATTTAGGAAGCATAATAACAAATGACGGTAGGTATATACAGAGTATAAAAGGAAAAATAGGATCGGCGAAATTGACAAGGATTATTAAAATTGAAACGTGCGAATACAGAAATTAAGAAGAAACTGGTCGAAGAAGCCTGGATGATAGATAAAAAGAACAGAAACCGGTTGGAGGCGTTCAAAATGGTGCTGTAGGAAAATTTAAAGAACAGCATGGACAGAGAAAATTAATAACAAATATGGAATAAATATCGTACGATGTACAAACAACAGGTATGGAAAAAATGACGCGATTTAGAGAATTTTGACATTTCAAATTAGCCGTCCACCAATCTTAACGAGATTAAGGAATTATAACGACGATATGAAGACTGGAAGCACTGGTTGTCATATTTATCGTTTAATTATAATTATCACTTTTACGAAATGCACTACCTTTTTCTAGTCCTGGTTATTATTTTATTAAATTTTTTTACACCCTTTTTAATCGATATAAATAAATATAATTTTGTTTGATTATTATTATTATTATATTTATATGAATACTAATAAAATTTTATTTAATTTGATATTATTACGATCGTTATGATTCTTAGTTCTATAGGAAAATATTTTAACAGCGATCGTCTCGGAATATTTAAACCTCGTCTATACATACGACGTTATAAAATAGTCGACGCAAATAGACGCGGATTTAATCGGAAAAAAAAACCCGAAGAATATTTAATCCGTGATCAGTTATAATAATCGACCGAATGCTAACTGTTCGAGACAAAATAAAATCCAAAACAGAAAAAAAAAAATTATGTTCAGAAAATATCGGCAAAAGGATAGAAATGCACATATTCGAAGACAATCTGTTGGAATATGGACAAAAGAAAAGGTGATATAGAGACCGTACAATGGGAAAAGAGACCAAGGTCAAACGGAAGATGAACGAGTGACGTTATTGAAATAGCGGGGAAAACAGTGGCTTAGGAAAACATAACGTAGAGAAAGATGGACAACATTAATGGCTGTTTACATCAGATCAATGATGTATATAATACGGGGATAAAGAAAAAGAGGACTAATTGTCCGTAAGATTATAAAAAACGAGCCAAATATCTTCACCTAAATATCATTTGAATGGTATGAAAGTTCAACATTCGAGTTTAAACAAAACTAGACGAGTATACTATTTATATAAAACACGTGTAGAACAGAATTACTACTACACATACCCGTCGAAAGGATCCAAAGTAATCGAAATCGGATTAGCTATGGACGTTTCTTTTCCGTTATTACTGATGACGACCATTCGGAATTTTTCTTTGCCGTCTACTTTTATCAGTTCGATATTCGAAGCTAATTGATTGCCGATGTATAAATTACGTCCTAACCAATCGAACGCGATCGTATAAGGCGCTCCTACTACACCGGTAATATCGCTTAAGAACGCCATTCTGTTTCCTCCGTGATAAGAAGCGGTATAAATTGTGCACTAAATTAACGAAAAAATTACAATAATGATCGATTACTTATTTAAATCTGTAAGCACTTTTGCACTAAATTAATTTTGAAAAATTAAAAATAACAACGGATATGATTGATTAATTATTTCGCCAATAATAAATCAATCAATAAATGAAGCAATAAATAAATAAACACACAAATCAATCAACAAGTAAATAAATAAATCAATAAACATGGAAAAATTTTTAAACGTTTTTTCAGTTGGCAAAATAGTAGTATCGAGTATGATCAAGAAATTCGTATCTTATAAGAATATCAAAATTTACACTTAAAAAATAATAAAAGTAAAAAGATAGAGTTTAAGTATTAATCGATCATAAAGAATATGATTCATATATATTATATATCCATATGTAACAGAAAGAAATTATTTCATAAAATAAGATTAAGCTCTCCGAACCATAGGATGAGTACTACTAAAATTAAAAATTAGAGAACCGGCTTTAGCCATTTTCCGGATTCCAATATATGTCTATATAATGTGAACTAGCATTTTATATAATGATTTTTTTTTTCTTAAAGAAAAACAGTAAATAAATAAACAACGAAAAAGTAGTTAAAATCATTAAATTTTTATATTAAAAGACTACAAAGCTTTTCGGCTATTAAGCTATTATCAAGTGAACATAAATAAAATATAAAAATATATACAATTTAAAAAATATAAAAGAAAAGAAAAAGTAAACTAATACTTAACTTAGATGTACAATATTACAACAAATAGATATAGAATAATCGAATAGTGAATATGGTAAACAACACAATCAACAAACCAGCAATATACATAAATAATTGTACTTAATAGCCAGAAAAATAAATTTGCTGATTATCTTACGATCTGTGCGAGCTGCAGAAGTGTTACTGTAGGTTAAAATGTTCTCCAGGAATGCACGAGCAAACTATCCACCTAATGTACAGACAACAGTCTACTTTTTCTAACACAAGTGTATTATGTATTTTTGTCGTGTTCGAAAATGCTTTCGAAAAATAAAGATTATCCTCAGCGATGTACCTCTTCCATCTGAACCCTGTGTGCGATACCTTAGCTTACACCTGGATAGAAAACTATCCTGGAAACCACAACTAATTAAAAAATCCTGCCAAAAAAGGATAAATCTTTTCAAAAAATGAGCTCACACTTCTTAAAGTATTGATAGGACTACCTTATTTCGAAATTATCGTTGTATTATTCGTTCAAAATATGAATATGGTGTCGCAATTTATTAACCGGGAAGTCAGATTATATGCAAAACTTAAATGACATCGGCTAATTTTTTTTTATACAATCTAGTGCGTCTGACTTCACACCATCATATATAGTACTTTGAAACAATTCAATTTCACTTTAGAAATATCTTAAAAGCAATACAAACGCAAAAACCGCGATTAATCCATCACCACACAGTAGTAATACCAGTAATGGGAGCTTAATCCGATCAAGCTTAACCTTCACTTTATAATCTGAAGAAAAGTGGCGATTTTCCGGATAAAATCAAGCAGAGTACTTTATTGTGCATCTCTATGGAATATACTTTATTTAAACATATTTATTGGCGTTAAGGGAAATAAATACTTTTAATAATTTCTTACGGAGATACGAAGGAATATGTAGGGGGGCAGAAAAAACGGACGATTTACTCGAACAAAATTTTTGAATGAAATTTTATTTAAAAATAGGAAAATGAGAGATGCTTACGATCATTTGTGGAACACAATATCGTTTAGATGACTGCCATTTACAACAATACATTCATTTAGTCTTTACGAAATTTTCGAAGAAAAGTTATATGTCGCTGAATTTTTAAAATTTCTTCAGAAATGCGAGTTTCCAGATCTTCCAGATCTCGTGCACGTGTTCAGTAAACATGGCCCTTAAGGTATCCCCAAAAACATTCTTTTCGAAACTCTCTTTGCATTGTCGTGATCGAGTCATGTCTAAAATAACGTTCCACGCAAAACACGCGCTCCTTCTCGTTATAGGACACCATGATCACTGCAACTGGACAAAAACTAATCTCTTATGTGCACACTAAACGTGGAGTACACGGTTTGCGTTGTAGCAGTGTTGCCAACTGTGTTATTCTAAAGAGAATTAATATATTTTTAATTCTATATTTTATTTATTTCATTCTTAAGTGCAACAAATAACTAATAGCAAAATTCTTAATTGGTAACATATAATAATTATATGAATAACGTGTAGAAAGGTTATCTTTTCACCGTAAACTATTGTAGTTTTTGAATTATACGATAACGTATAATAAAAATTATATGAGTAAGGTATAAGAAAAGATTGTTTTTTAACTACAAATAATTATATCTTATATATAATTTAATTAAATAATATTTTCAGTTAATCCGTTTTTTGTAATTACGTATATAGATTAGACGGTTCACCAACACGTGAGCAAGCAACATATAATTGACCGTGATAGAAATATGAATTTTCTAAGTTCAAGTCGCAAATAGACATTGTCTAACTTCACGACTTGTTAATAATTATTTCAAATTCTGAACAAATAAGGAATTGAAGTTTCTCGAATGATATTGTAGCATTTGATAGTATCATTACGTGCTAACAGGATACTTGTAAACTTTCCAGTCAAAATGGTACTTCACACCATTTAATAAAAATTATACACAGAATTTAGCATATTATAACAGTTTTGTATATTAAAAAAATATATATATATACAAAGGAATACACAGCACAATGAGAATAAAATAATGCAAAAAACTGAACACGTACGGAGTAAATCTATTTCAAGTTGAAACACAGCGCCATCTATTAAAAACTTATTAAATTTAGAAGTGAATTCAAATCTTTCTTTATTAAAAACGTTAAATGGTCAACAAAAAAAAATGTCGGTCATTAATAATCGAGGTATAAACTATTCTATATTTTAAGTTGAACCGAACAATGCATATGTACAAAATTTTATTGAAAATAACAATGGCGACTCGTGGTTAAAAAATTGAGCGGTTGCAATTACACCCCCTCTATCAAATACATATACACACGCACAACAATTTTTTTTTCATTTCACGCAAAATCACTAAGTAAAGAACCATTTAAAACCGTAATCAGAAAAACTAACAATGATGAAGTTAGATTATCGATCTCAAGATAAAAAACTAAACCGAGATATATTAAAAATTTATTTCCGCATGAATAAGTATAAAATTTATACAATTAGAGAAGTATACAAAATTTTAAAATACTAAAACGAAACAATTCGATAAACTCCACCTATAATAGTTAAGTAATCTTATATTTGCACAATTTACACAAAACAATCCTCCGAAAATGAAGCGATCAATTGTCGTATAAATCTTCAGTAAGGAAAAAATTCTACTTACATTAACATAGGTCAGTAATAATACAAACGACATAAACTGATGAGGGGCAATAAAATAATTCACACGCGGAAATGTACACAGTAGACGAGAAAAACACCCATAGAAATTCGAAGAAGACAGAACTAATCTACAAGTCATAGACTCGTTCGTTAGTTGGTATGGCTACGCAACCGCACCCGCGTTATGAACAACACAATGAGAAAAATCTATTCTGCCGCGTCAAGGGTACTTCAAGGACTTTAGCAGTCGCCAATATAGTTTTATGTAAACTCTACACACATAGTAGCATTAAGCGCAAAATCTCCATATAATGCTGTATAATACGGTTTTCCGATGCCTTGTTCTGGTTGCATCGAGCGTGCAACCACCAACCATTGTAAATTTCGTTAACACTTTTTAAAAAGATTTTTAACTTTTTATAATATAGTCTACGAAAAGTATATAATTAAAATTGATTTATTTTGTTTTTAATCTCTATAAAATAATTAGTACTTTTAACTATTCTATTACATTAACAATTTTTATGTTCCGGATATTTCTGGTGGTTGTGCAACTACGCAACCTTTACGTATAGGCGCAACTGAAAAATAACTATTTATTAAAATATACAATGCATAATACTAACATTTCCGGTAGAAATCTGTCCATCTTCGTCCTCTTTACTTCCTTCTACCCAGAATAATTGACGATTAACCGTATCATAATCTACTTGTACGCCACCTTCAACGCCGACTACAGCCGATATATGACCGGTCGTCTTATCACCCGGTGTTAAACTGACATCGGTTATTTGAGTTCCTTTCATCACTAATAAGAACGATACATCCTCTGCGAAACAGCGTATAATATTTCCGGATTAACGATCGTTCTAAACTAATTCACGAAATTTGTACGATTAAAATTATTTTTTTTTATTTAAGCTACAGATGCACTAAAGGAAAAAAACTGTTAGATTGGATTTACGAAGAAAAAGAATTAACCAAGAAGCGGAACACTCAATTAGGGATATAGTGAACGAAGAGGATGACATACGCAGACGGCGCATTGAACGACTTCACTTCCATTTAATACATATAATTGGGCGAGTCATGTATGACGTAATCTTTCCTACGTGGGATCGATATGTTTACATTAAGGTCTTGATCGATCGAGGTTTACTGATTTTTCTACCATAAAGATTGTAAACCGCGTTTTCTAAGCAAATTCAAATCTGCCGCTGTAATAGGGGAGAGAACATTCGACGCCGGCAATATAAGCCTCCTTTGCAGTCGTGTTTGCCAGCTTGTTTCCTCGAATATGCGTGAATCCAGAGAAACGTCACTATCCGAATTGCTTCGAAAAAATCGTAAAATCATATCGTCGCTTTTTTAAATTAAAAAAAAAAAAGACAGAACTTTTCCAAAAATCTAATCTATTACGACGAAATAAGGAATTTATGTATTCGCATTTTAAATAACTTTTACGAGAGAAAGGTTACGTTTGTGATAATTTCCAAAATTCAACAAATATAAAAATAAATCTTACGTTCATCGCATTTTCCGTCGCTCGTTAGCGTATAACCGGGTTTACATTTGCACGAAAATCCGCTAGTCGAACTCGGCGATAGTAGACACAACTGACCGCAGGTATTATTTTGACAAGGATTGCCAGAAATCGGTTGTAAGGACGGATGATGTACGTGAATACTTAACGGTTGCGATATTAGATGAGTAACTACGGTCTGATTTTTACCTCGAAATTTTTGCGCCGATAAAACCTGAAACACGAAAATGTCGTTCGTTGTTATTTTCTATACTTAGCGTTACAACAATTTAATAGATTTTTTTTTTTGACATTACGGAACTCTTATCAGATCGATTTGTTTGTAAATTATTTCGGAATATATACATAATTATAGTAATTAAAAATATTCTAAAATAAATTCGCTGCGTTAAAGTATGCACGTCCTACTAATTTTTATAAAATTCGACTTTACCGACAGGATAGTTTGTTTTTTTCTGGAAATACAGGGTGTCCCACAGTAAACGGACGGTTTCGTTTATTGAATAGCTCAGTTGGTATCTACGTTTAGTGTGCAAACGAGGAATTCGTTTTTTCCCAGTTTCAGTTGTTTCAGTTATCATGGCATCCTGTCACGAGAATGAACGTGCGTTTTGCGTGGCACGTTATTTTCGGCGCGAATCGATCACGACAGTGTAAAAAGAGTTTCGAAAAAAAAAATCAAAGTTACGCGATTTGCCGCGTTTACGAAACACGTCCACGAGATCTGGAAAACTTGAAAACTCGGACTTCTCAACGAATTTCAAAAATTCATAGACCTCTGCTCGATTATTGTCCCTTATATAGAATTTGTATAACATTAATAAACGTTTTTTGTTTAGCGTAAGGATAAATAAAGTTGTTTACTGATTTTAATAAATAATTTATAACAGTAAGAAATTTTTTCATAATATTAGCGTTTTATTTTCTCTCATATAGAATTTGTATAACATTAATAAAGGTTTAAATACAGTTTTTTTTTGCCGATTTTAATAAATAATTTTTAACAGTGAAAATTTTATCTTTCTTTCAGTATGGAATTGTGCTTTTATTTTGATTTTTAATATTAAGGTGATCATTTTGTGTTTGAACAATATCCAGTTTTATTAATTTTAATACAAAATTAACAATAATGGTAGTACATTTTTATTTCGCTAAGTTCAAAATTTGATAAAATTAGTATAAAATTTTAATTCGCGAATGTGCATGAGCCATCTTCATTTTTATCGTTTGTTATTTCAATTGTTTCACTACTATCACCTTTCAGGATCATTTCTGTAGTATGTATCCCACCTTCTCCAAGCAAATTTGGAGTTGTTTCATATTTTGCAACATTTGTGTAATAAGTAATTGTTTCATATTGAACTGATTCAAATTCCAGGCACAACAAAATGCGTAGGTATAAAATCAATTAACAATGCAAACCTATAGTATAGTCCGCAAATTAAAATTTTATATTAATTTGATCAAATTCTATACTTTGAGAAATAAAAATATACTAATCGTTTTGTTAATTTTGTATTCAAATTAATAAAACTCTGTAATTATTTAAACACAAAATTGTCACCGTAATATTAAAAATCAAAATAAAAGCGTAATTGCAAATTGAAAAAAATAAAAATTTACTTACTATTATAAAAATTATTTTATTAAAATTATTAAAACACTTTATATTATTTATTCTTTAAACGCGAAACAATCAGTGCATTAACAAACAAAGTAAAGAAATGCTGATGAACGATGAAAATACTGAAGTGTCTTTACACGATCAATAATACTGTCAGTATACTTATAAACACGCCTTAACACTGGAAAACGCCTATCAAGAAATCCGGATTACTTCAGTATTTTTCATTAGTACATCAGTTACATTACACGATAAGTAATATTGACAATATTTATAAATACTATCATTACTATTGACCGTGTACGGTCATTTTTTGTCGTTTCGTCCATTTCTGCCAAAAGTGTTGTCATTTAATAATAATGGTATTAACTCGGAGCGCATCCAACTGAGGATTTAGTACGTACTCTATTTAATTGACGATCCGTCCAATAGATGATATCTTCAAAAAGCGTCAAGGAATGCGGATGTAAAAGATAATGACTACCGGCGACGACTTGTTGACGACCGCTACCGTCGTAATTACAGAAATCGATGAAATCCAATTTCGAATCGGCGAAGTAAATTCTGCGATTAATTATGTCTAAAGTTAATCCGTTCGGCCAATAAATTTTCGTATGTATTATAACCGAACGATTAGTTCCGTCCATACCAGCTCTTTCGATACGAGGATTTTCACCCCAATCTGTCCAGAAAAGCCAACGTGCTCTGCAAAAATTAATAACGTATTACGTTAAAGAAGAAAATTTCGTCTTATTATTGTATTTAAATAATTTTAATAGTTTATTTTATTTTTAAAAAAAAGGAAAATCGACGGGATCTCGGAGTTAAAATTAAAATTACGTCGTTATTACGTTAATAAAACCGCTTCATAACTCCGACACAACGTCGACTGCGTCAATTTTCACAAATTTGCAAATTATTTAACAAATTTTTATATACAATCATACAATGCCGCTTCTTAGAGGTGAACTGTATGGATAATTTTCTACGTATTTTAGATAAATATTTTTAAAATTAATTCCTTAGACCCTGCTAGCTACAGACCCATCTCCCTCACAAATACTCTTTGCAAATTACTCGAAAAAATTATTAACAGCAGACTGTTTTGGCAACTAGAAAAACTTGAATTACTAGATTCATTACAATTCGGTTTTAGAAAAAAAAAAGCACATAGTATCTGTTAACCAAACTAATAACCGATATACAGGATAACTTAATTCAAAACAAAACTACAACTCTAGTCAGCTTTGATTTGGAAAAAGCTTTCGACAAAGTGTGGAAACATGAAATATTATTAAACTTGCATCGATGGGGATTAAACCTACCCCGTCTTTATTGAAAACTTTTTACATAATAGAAAATTTCGAGTCGAACTGAATAATTATATGTCGCAAATTAAAATCCAAGAAAGTGGGTATTCCCCAAGGGTCAGTAATTAGTCCAACTTTATTTATAATAGCTGTTGCAAATATTAATTAAACAACACATATCCTCCCCAGTTAAATATTGTATCTACGCCGACGATCTTTCGATATACTACTCGCACATTGAAACAAAATATATAGAACTTCTGCTCCAAAATACTATAAATAAAATAAATAATTAGCCCACATCTAATGGTCTGACCTTTTCTATTACTAAAACTAAACAAATTACATTTAGCACAAAACATAATTTAAGTATTCCTTTCTTACAAATCGAATGAATACCGATGGAAACTTACACCTATTAGGACTAACATTAGATAGGAAATTAAACTGGAAAAAAAACATAAATAATCTAAAAGCGAACTGTAATCAAAAGCTAAACATGTTAAAGTTGCTATAAATCATTCATCCTGGGGATCCGATAGAAAGACACTAATCCAGCTCTACAAATCATATATCCTAAGCAGACTAGATTATGGTAGTATACTGTATGATAGTGCGAATCAACACACATTGAAAAATATAAATATAATACAAAAAAAAATATAAGAATAGCATTAAAAGCATTCCACATCAGCCCCAGATCAGCTCTACATGCGGAAGCGAATATTCTACCACTACAATATAGAAGACAAACACTCATGTTAAAATATTATATCAAACTACTGTCCACTCCATCTCACCCAGTCTACAATAACATAACAGATAATAAATTACACCATCTGTATCAAAATACACCTAATGCTTCTAAATCTACAACCGTTCGTATTCATAACCTCTTAGATAGATTTCAATGCATCTTACCCAAAATTAAAAAAAATTACCTTCCTAAATTAACACCATGGACCAAAGTTTCTGCAACGATAAATATGGACCTAAACAAATATATTAAAAATTCAACATCACCGCACATCTTGAAAACTAAATTTAACGAACTTGACAGCAGAAACTACGGAAACTACACTTAAATATACACCGACGCCTCTAAGACGCTAAACCAAACCACTCCTGCTTACCTTATAAAAGGCGGAACACAAGCATACCACTTAACTACTGGGACATCAGTGTACACAGGTGACTCAATAGCTATATACAAAGCGTTAAAAAATACAGGAAACACGAAAATAACTTTATAGTGTGCTCCGACTCAATATCCGCTCTACAACAGATTCAGAAACTGATTAAAAATACTAACTTAGATATTGTAAACATAAAATTCATCATTCATAAAATCACACAGAAAAAAAATCAAATAGTGTTCCTTTGGACTCCAGCGCATTCGGGAATCACAGGAAATGAAATAGTTGATAAAGCCACCAGAATAAAATAAAAGAACAAAAATGATAAGATCCGCACTCACAAATGAATCTCTACTCAATCATATTACAAAAAGTCAACGCTTTATATCAGGAATACTGACAGACCCATTGCGCTCACAAACGTCTTTTTGAAATCAAATCAATCTTAGGACACTGGAAAACCACGGAACAAAATAAAAGGTGCGACGAAGTAGCTATAACTAGATTACGAATAGGCCACACCCTACTTACATCATAATACCTATTGAAACCGGTTTCAAAATGCCCAACATGTAATACTCCAATAACAATAAACCACATACTATTGTAATGTGCAAAATATGCAAATCATCGAAACCCTTACAATATATCAACCAGTTCACCAGGAGAAATACTACAGGATGACCCTTAAAAAATAGATATATTATTAAAATTTCTGCAGACACCGGATTAATTAATGCCATATAACCCTACCGTTAGACGCAAATGATATTAGTAATCAAGCGTCAAATAAATGAAAAAAAAAAGGAAATAAAATATTTTATTAGCATTAAAGTTTCACGTATACCGTATAGCGGACATTGACAGACTGCAACAGATGCAATTGCGGAGAAATGTAGGATCATGATCACATATTCAAATTGACAACAAGTTAGTAGTTTTTCTTGAATATTATTTGGGATACAAATACGCGAAAAAAAAAGGTTTGTTTAATAAAATATTTACAATTAAAACGATTGTTTGTGCAAAATTATAATTTATTTCAAGTTTCCGTTTGATTCACTATAATTTAGAAAACGTCTATATAAAACACGAATGGCAAAATACAATCTTTCGTTTACTCGCGTCACAAACACATCACACATATTCATATACATACCGTAACCATCGTTAATAGAAAGTCGTGCTGATCAAAATGCAACGTCGCATTCTTCTTACTTAAAGGCCGGTTAGCATAAGCCTTCAGACTAAAGCATCGCTCTCTCTTTTTTTTAAGTTACATTTATTATAGTTAAATGTGTAAAAAGTTAAATCTTATTAAAAACACTATCAGATATATGCGTATATATAATAAATAAATATGCTCAAATAAGTTTATTATTATTAAGAAATTTTAAATATACCTGTAATTTAATTGATCACTTGGAGCCGGTAATAAGTAATTATTTAAGCGTACTCAATTTATGTACTTCGAACTTTTCAATAGCAAATCGTTATTAATACGGGTTTCTTTCCGGGTCATATTCATTTAGTAACAATAATTATTTAATAATATATTAGCAAAAATTAAATACAGCATATTAAGTAGTAATGAACGAGGTGTTTCACAATTACGGAACGTTTTTAAAAATTCCGAATAAAACTCCACTATATATTGTTAGTTTGCAGACAAGAGTTTTCTGTTTTCTATTACGCAGAAATTTATTCAAACATATATCACCGTTTACAATAAGTCCTAAAATGGAACAAATGTGAACTAAAACAGACATTACCAATTCAGTTCCAATCGACAATCCATTTTTTGCAAAGTATCAAAATATGTGATAATTTACAAAAATGACTTTATTCTCTTTAATAATGGTGACACACTGTGAACATTCCAATATTTTGAAAAAAGAATGTGATGCATATGCCGAGATATATATGCTCGCAGAATTGTCTATTTCGTAGTACTGTAAATAATTGGTTTCTGAAATAAGCAAGTATTTTACATCACACATTTTGGTTTCGAAATAACTGTTTTCGTCGCTATTATCAAAATTAAAATTTCTCCTCAATTCTGCAAACGAAAATTTTCCTTCTATCCCAGGTTGCAATTGTTTATCATAAATAAAATCGGACGAAGTAAGATGTAATTTACATACTAAACTTTGACGATTCAAAATTGTTTATGAATTGCTTTTATTCACAACATTTTAAGAATAGTATCTTTCGGAAATTTAAAAAAACTTACCGTTTTATTGTTCGAAACTTTTAGAAATGAGCTATAGTTACTGTTGCATTCAAGAACGCAGCATTTATTCGGCACTTTTACAAAATTGAAAATGGTTCTTTAGTAAAATAATAAATTATTATAATTTAACAATTCGAATATAAAATATTAACTTAAGTATATTATAAATTTACATTTCGTTATGATATTATAAACCGCTTCTAAACGACGAACAATGAATAACTTTAAGATATAAAACAAAATTGGGTAATTTTTACAGGGAACCGTCAAAACACGAATTTTATTTAACGATTATTATAAGCTCTAATTGATAAAATATTAAAAATCAAATCGAAATTTCGAATTTAAAACCGTAACCAGTGTGACTTCAAATCAAAATTAAATACACTTTGAGATACGTAAACACAAATACCAACAGGTTAGGGCCTTGTCGCCATGTTGCCAATTTCACCACAGCGCGACCTTCTATTAACGACGGCTACGTACACACACACTTGCAAACGTCATCTACGCGTAAATATTTTTTTATGCAACGAACAATATAAATAAAACTAAAAAATATTTATGCACTCTTCCATTCGCTTTCAACAATTAAACATGTGAGAACGTGATTTGATAAGGGAATGTGTAAATAATAAAGTAAAAAAACGGAAAACAGAAATATAAAATTAGAAAAACAGGAAATCATCATCAACGGTTTTCTGCTAATAGAACACCAGTCAACTAAAACATTTTCGAATAAATGCTGACAATAGCATTCTACCTTCAATATTACTTCCCTACTAACGTAAATCTGAAATTCAAGAAGCAAATAGTATCTACGAAATTATACGCAAAATATAAATACAATAAGCAGGCGAAACAAATTTTTATTTAAATTCTTTCTTTAAGAAAAGCATTTTATTTATATATTTCTATGTCTAATTTGTGGTACTGAAAGCATTATAACTCTTGAATAATAAACATTGAAAGGGCAAATTACTTAATTAGTAACCGGTGAGGGAGCAATAATGATAATTATGTAAAAGGAGAAATGTTTAAGCGTAGGTTGGATATAAGTTATTATTAGAATTAATATAATGTAATACAAAGGTGGACAGAATTTATCTCCTAATGTTAAGGCGCGATCGCGAAAGCTGAATAAATGTTGACTATTTCCTAGGACGTCGTTTATAATTCAGATTTCTAAAATTCCCCTGCGCGGTTTGGAATTATATAATTTTTTCTCTACCCGTAACCGCTTATCTTGTCCTATCATTATCGAATGAAATTCTAAATTTGTCAGCCTTGTAATAATAATGGTAGTAATAGTCACACAAGAAAAACTAAGAAGAGAAAGCGAGATTTAAATTTTTTCAGTTGTTTTTTAACTAAACAATTTTTTGGGAGTTAAGCATTTATTGACGCGTTGTATATGGGGAGTTAACCCGTAAAACAAGCGAGCGAGCCAAGGCCTTAGACACATAGGAACGAAATTAAATAAATGTCGTTTTATGAAAACGTCTTTAAGTTTTACTTCTTCCTTGCGCCTCGAGGCAAAATTTTTTTTTTTTAATAAACAAATTTATTACAATTTTTTCTTGTTGGAGATTAAAATAATTTTTAGAGACCTCGCATAATAGTAGACGCCGAGCGTAATTCTTTAACGAATAAAACTAAATAATACGGCAAATTATTTAAAAGAATCAAATTTGACGATAAATTTTGAATTTATCTAAAAAGAACCGTTTGGAGCGTACTTCTGCATGGCTCAGAAACTTGTAACGTAAATAAAAGAACACACACAAAAAAACTGTAGGCGGTTGAAATACGGTGTTTTAGAAAAATACAAAAAATCAAATTGACGGACAGAATTAAAAATAGGCGAATACTTCGGAACATCGATTAAAAAAGATGCTTAATGAACATAATAAGAGATAGGATTATATATTAAGAAATAACGGATATCCGACAAAGATAATAGAAGGATCGATAAATGGCGAGATAACAAGAGGATATGATCACGATGAAAATTCAGCACCCAAATAACAGGGGATACAAGTGCAGAGACGTATCGAGCATTGAAAGTTATCGTCGTGCTTTCCTGGTTGACCACCTATCGAAAGATTAAGGAATACGAGTAAAAAGAACCGAATAGTTTGTTAGAAAAGAAAAATAAAGAAGACGAAGAAAGGAGATTAATTTTAATTTCTTTAATTTATTTTTAATTTAAACGATTTTTCCTTAAATAAACAAATTTCATAGTGGTGTTCACATTTCTTTTTTTTATTATTGGAAATTATTTCTCGGAGATGATTTAAAAATTTGGCCTCGTCGATATTTGGAACAGCACGTTCGCATAAATCGATAAATTGTAACGTTATAATAATAATAATAATAATAATTCACATACCCAGGACTAGGATCCAACATCATACCTCTGGGTTGAGTAATATTCTCTTTGATTAACACCATTCTTCCGCTACCATCTTCCCTACTAACTTCTATGGTATTTAACTTCGAATCTAACCAGTATAAATAACCTCCAATCCAATCGTACGCTAAACCTTCTACTAAATCTAAACCGGACGTAATTATCTGTAATAAATAAATCAATGAGTAAATAAACCGTACCTTAAAATTATTTATTAAAAAGATAATAAAATCTTTCGCAATAACGGAATTATTACAATAAATCGATAAATAGAATTCGTAAATAAAACGGTTCGTGTCCGAATTTAATGCGGTTGATAATCGTATTTTAAAAAGTCGGTTCTCCCGATATTTTACGCGTATCTTCATTAAAATTGGCGATAAAGTTATTAGCGAAAAAACATTTCTATCTACATATTTATATGACTTTATTATTAATATTATTATTTAAATACGCTTTCAAACTTTCACGATTTATATCGATACCGTCCCGATTTGTTACGGTGTAAACCGTGTCAATTTTTTTTATTACATAGCGTTTCGAATTAAAGATTTCTTTTTTAAAGTTTTTTTTTCAAATTCTTTTTTCAACTTTGCTGTACCTTGCGGCTTCTCCGCCGGAATTTCTAATTGCTACCTGTTATTATTAATTATTGTGTTTTATTTTTCATTACACGGTTAACAAAACTGATCAGATTGAAAAAAGTCTTATTATTTCAGTTATCGGTTTTTAAATACTCCTCTTTTTGTTCTTTCTTCATTGAAATTCCTGCACTCAAAAATCGAGTGAAAGGAATCATCTAGTTTTCGTTCACAGTCTTTACAGACGATTTAGCAATTTAAAATCCAGCGAGTTCCATTATTCCATGTCCAGTTAAAAAATGTGCGAAGTTATATATAAAAATATTTTATTTGTAATCTTTTTTCTACGACTGGAACTATTTCCCGCCCCACTTTGCCAGTTTTCGATTTGTCTGTATTGCCAGCATCGTAACCCATTCACTGATCCGTTTTCGTAACTTTTTCCGGTCAAAATTATTTTCTTCCTACTTTAATATTTTGATTTAGTTTACCATTTCCAACTTGAAATCTATAGCTATTATATTCCTACTATAATGTTGACTGAGGTATATGATATTGCGCGATATCCGCCAGTTGTTCTTATTAATATTTTCCTTTGTAATTTTAGTATATTTCCGACTATTAAGACTGAGAATGTTTATAAAATTACGCGTAAAAAAATGCAATCTAAACTTAGTATTGTCCAGATTATGAGACAAAACAAAATGTGCACATCGAAGTTTATCGGCGTTTTTGTCATCGTTATTCTGTGGCAGATTCGAGTTATTTACTAAAATAGCAGTTGTCGTTTTTTATTTCAAAACTGTCACAACTGCTCATAAGTTCGAAAATGAAAACTATAACAATTGTTTTTGAGACGTTATGTAATGAAAAAATTGAAGAGACGGTTTACAGCGAACCAAATGGTGAATAAATATTTTTAATACTTTGTACAATAAACTTTCAATGTGAAAAGTGTCGAATGTAGTGATTTTTAATAAATAAACGACAAAAAAAATTTCTTTTGAAAAATCACAAAGCTTTTCGCTTGTTAAGCTATTATCAAGCGAACATGAAAGTATAAAAATGTATAAAATTTATAAAAGTATAAATTGTAAACAATATATATATATATATATATATAATTTGGTTATAGAATTTACAATAGCAAAGGGAAACAACATTTATTATCGGATTATTCTATAAATACTGTTTTTTTTTCGTTTTATTAATTTTCGTAAAGTGTATAAAATTATATATATTGTTTAGATTTAATATTATTACAAATTTTATCCATTTTTAAATATTATTCTTGAAAATTGGCATCGTGATTTTTTCATAAAGAATAATTTAGCAATTTTAACTTATTTCTTGTTTATTTCATAAACTTTTAATTACAAAAGTGGAAAACATTTTCGTATACGACGAAATAAAAATATTTTTTAGAACCGATAAAGAAAAATTCAAAAAAAGGAAAAAGTAGTTTCAAATTTTAACAAATGACTTTAATAACATACATCTTGGGCCGTTTTCCCGCGATCTAATCTAGATATTTTCTTCAGTTTCATGTCGGACCAGAATATAGTTCCTGTATGCATGTTGGAAGTCGTCGCAACTACATTTTCAACAGCAATCGGAACACGTTCCAATCCTTGTTCCTTTAAATCAGCTACAAGTATCGAGTGCCGGTTCGATATGATTAAGAAAGCAGAACTGTGATCTAGGAATTTAAATTTAAGGTAAATAATATTCGCTTTATATCACGCTCTCTTTGTCGCATATATATATATATATATGTGTATGTGTGTGGGTGTGTGTAAAATAAATATACACAGCAAAACCCCGTATCCGTAAATCCGATATCCGCGCATTGGTACTTGAAAGGAAGAGTAACGACTTGGGTAATTTAAAAACATACCTAATATATATATATATATATATATATATATATATATATATATATATATATATATATATATATATATATAATCATCATCACCGTCCATTGTCCTACGTACGGACGTGGTGACACCATGTAATATTATTCAATTTGCATTATAGTTTTTCTCCATAAGTATCTATTGTTGGCATTTTGAAACGCCTCCGACATGTATAGCCTGTTGACGCCTTTACTTGATCGATCCAGCGTGTATGGCATCTTCCCTGTGGACGTTTATCGTTTACGATACCTTGTATTATTGTTCGTTCCATTGAATCGATGTTTCTTGCTATATGTCCGAAATATTTTGTCATGTTTCTCTTGATTTTCGTTAAAAGCCTGGTATCCACTTTTAATTAATCGATAATGGACTTATTAGTTCGGAGCGCCGTCCAAGGTATACGGAGAAATTTTCGATATATTGCCATCTCAAAGGCATTTATACGCTTTTCGTCAACTTTTTTAATGTCCATGTTTCGGACGCATATGTCGCAACAGGAAAAATGACTGCATTGACCAATTTTAATTTTGTTGATTTTGTTATGCGTGTATCTTTCCATATTCTATTGAGTTTGATCATTGCTACTCTTGCTAAAGCAAGACGCCTGCGTATTTCCTCTTCGCATCCACCTATGTTCGTTATTGTCGCACCGAGGTAATTAAATTGTCGGACTACTTCATAACCGCCAATATCTGTAGTTTCTGATTTATTATTTTTTGCTCAGTCAACTATCATAACTTTTATTTTCAATTTGTTCAGTTTAATGTTGTAATTTTCACTCAAGATTTTCAGATTTTTTATAATATTTTGAAGTTCTTTTTCTGAGCCGGCTAGTAATACTATATCATCGGCATAGCGTAGGTTATTGATCTTGTGGCCTCCTATTGTTATGCCACCATTCCATCCATCAAGTACTTTTCGCATCATGTATTCGCTATATACATTAAATAACATAGGCGATATTATACATCCTTGTCTAACTCCTGTTTCTAATTTAAATGGTTGCGATTTACAGTTATTAAGTCTTACGGTGCTTATGTTATTTTCATATAGATTGCGTATAAACGTTATTATTTGTTTTGATACTTCAGTTACGTGTAATATCTGCCACAGTTTACTCCATTTGACTGAGTTAAATGCTTTGGAGAAATCAACAAAACACATGTATAATTCTAATTGATACTCACGCGCTTTCTCAATAATTTGCCGTATATTCAAGATATGTTCTCTTGTTCCTCGGCCAGGCATGAATCCCGCTTGTTCGTTCGAAGTTTGTGGTATTATATAAGTTTTAAGTCTTTCATTGATAATAGTTAAAAGAACTTTGCTGGTGTGAGATACTAATGCTATAGTTCTGTAGTTTTCATAGTTTTGTGGGTGAGCTTTTTTTGAACAATGGGATGAAGGTTAATTTGCACCAGTCTATGGGCCATTTGCCAGTACTCCATACTTCCTTGTATATTTCATGTATGAAATTAATACCATGGTCTTCCAGTTCTTTAATCGTTTCTGTCAATATTCCATCATCTCCTCCACTTTTCCCTTTTTTTAATCTATTTCTCGCTGATATCACTTCTGATCTTAGTATGATTGGTTCTTTTTCTATTTTCATATCTACTTTAATTCTATGATCTTTTATTACTTTATCAGAGTATAGATTTTGACATTAATTTTTCCAAATTTCGGCAATAGCCATAGGATTAGTTACGTTTACCATCGTTATTATTTGCTATCATTTGAGTTTGTAATTTAAATTCCTTGGTGAGATACTTTACAATATTAAATAACTCTTTTGGTTCATTACGTTCAGCATGTTTTTGTAATTTATCGCATATATTCGTAATATGGGCATTCTTATCCCTTCTGCACAACTGTGTTATTTTTCTGTTTATTTCAATCTTTGTTTCTACCGAATGACTTTTGGTTACTAAGATTCTTCTTTCGTTTATCAATTTTAGAGTTTCATCTGTCATCCAATGTTGCTTCTTAGCTTTTGCATTATAGTTTGTGATATCTATTACCTTAACAATCCATTGTTCAAAGTATAGTTTGGATTTCCTGTTGGATATGGTATTTTATCTTTTAACAATGCATGACGGAATTCTACAGGATTTGTTGGTATTTTCTTGATTACATTCACCATTCTTAAAGGAATATGGAATTTTCACTTGAAATCTGCCTTCAATAATTTGTGGTCAGTGCCACATTCAGCTCCTGGTTTAGTTTTGATGTCCGTTACAGATGTTCTCCAGCGTTTGCTAGTTAGTATATAATCAATCTGATTTTTATACTGTCCATTAGGCGATGTCCATGTTGATAATCGTCGTGGATGATTTACAAACATAGTGTTCAATTTATTAAAATCACGTTCTATAGCGAAATGCAATTGTCTTTCACCTCTGTCATTATGTTCTCCCAATCCATATGTACCCACTATTCCCTTCATATTCTGGTCACTGACTCTCTTTCCAACTTTGGCATTCATATCTCCCATTATAACTATAGTTGTTTTTTTGGAAATGTTTGTTATAATCGATTCTATTTCTTTATATAAGCTTTCGATCATCTGTTCCATTTATGGTTGGCATATATACCTGTATTATATGTAACTTCATAGGGCTGATATTAAGTGTGATTCTTATCACCTGTACACTTATTGGTATGTACTCATATACGTATTGTGAAAGATTTTTCTGTATTAGTATAGCTACGCCTTTTTTCCTCTTTCATCGTCTCTGGAGGTATATACTACATAATCTGATGCTTTAAAGTGCCCCTTGCCGTTCCAATGTGTTCCGGATATTCCGCAAATAGAGATTTTCTGTTTTAGTAATTGTTCTAATATGTATAGTTTTCCTGTTTGTAACAATCCTCTTACATTTCATGTAGCTAAACTGTATTTTTTATTTCTTAACTTGATCGACCAGGATTAGAATACAACCAATACCTGGAAATTATCAACTCTTTGTTAATATTATTAAGAACGCCTCAAAAAAATCCATACTACGTGGCGCTCGTAAGGTCTATATACTAGGTATGAAAAAATCTCTTCAAAAATAGTATATGGAATACTGTGAGAAATTTAATTCAAATCCTTTTGACAATGATACAATAGAATCGGGTGAAAATCTAATGACAGAAATAGCTAAAGAACGTTGTAAAGATTGGTGTGAAGTCGTGGAAAACTTAGACTTCAGGAAGGATAGCCGCAAAGCTTGGCAATTATTCAAGAAAGTAAATAATGAGAAAAATACTGAAGTAAATACGCCCAAAGTAACGGCTAATCAAGTGACTCACCATTTGCTAATTAATGGTAAAATAAATGGCGGAAAAAAAGTAAAACCTATCAAAAGAGATCAAATATCTGAAGAAAATAACTTTGTCACCCCAATCACTGAAGAGGATGTAAGAGAAGCTTTCAAGAAATCAAAGAGTAGGAAAGCCGCTGGAGTTGACGGCGTATATACAGAACAATTAAAACATCTAGGTGAAGAAGCAATATCCTGGCTGCAACAAATGTTCAATAACTGTATTAGTAAATTAAATATCCCAAGACTATGGAGAAGAGCGCATGTCATAGCTATACGTAAACCTGGTAAAGATATCAATGACCCAAAGAATTACCGACCGGTTGTTATTATTATGCCATCCATGAAAAATTTTTGAACGAATAGTTTTGAATCGTATGACAGAAAATTAATGCGAAGCTTATGAAACAACAAGCTGGTTTTAGACCGGGAAGATCGTGTACTGGTCAAGTTTTACAATTAACCGAACACATAGAAGATGGATTCGAAAAAGGTAAGGTCACCGGAGCAATCTTCATCGATCTTACTGCAGCGTTCGAGAGTCTACCACCGTACACTCAAGTACAAAATTTATGAACTAATGAAAGATTACAAGTTCACAGAAATAATATCAACGCTGTTGAAAGACAGACGCTTCTTTGTTACAATGCTTGGAGACGACAGAAAAACGGATTACCACAAGGTAGTGTCCTGTCACCGACTCTATTTAACATATATACAAATGATCAACCAGTGGGAAATACAACGCAACACTTTTTGTATGCGGATAATCTTGCAGTAACAGCGCTACATAAAACCTTTGAAGAAGTGGAGGAAACGTTGAACCACATGGTAAATAAACTTGATGCATATTACGAGGAGAACTACCTGAAACCTAAATCGACAGGCCAAGCGCCAGCTGAAAATTAACTATAAAGGACAACATACGGATTATCCTAACTACCTGGGAATTACATTGGACAGATCCCTAACTTGTAAAAAACATTGCGAAATGACAAAGATGAAAGTGGCAACACGAACAAATCTAATACGCAAATTAACAGGCAGTAACTGGGGTGCAAACCCACATGCGCTAAGAACATCTTCATTAGCACTTTGTTACTCTGTTGTATGGTGCCGCTCAGCTCATTCGAAAAAAATAGATATAGCTCTAAATCAAGCATGCAGACTAATTACGGGCTGTTTACGACCAACTCCCTTAGGAAAGTTATATGAACTCAGCGGCATAGCTCCTCCGGATATAAGGAGAGAAGTGGCTGCCAAGAAAGAAAAAAGCAAAGTACTAAATGATAGTCGACATCCTCTATATAACTATAACGTGTTAATAGATTCACGATTAAAGTCCAGACACAGTTTTTTAAGAACTGTTACAGAAGTGGAAGGCACTGCCGAATTAGAAAGACACCAGATGTGGAATAGAAGGGAAGAAGGAAGAACGAAGAATGAGTCACTCCAAAGTGGGAATCTTTTAAAATACAGCCTCTGGAAAACACTGAACAGATTAAGAAGTGGGACGGCTTGCACTAAACAAAACTTGAAGAAATGGGGTATGACAGATTGTGACCAATGTACCTGCGGAGAACTACAGGATCATGCTCACTTATTTAACTGCCCTCTCGGCGGTAAATGTGAATATGATAGTTTATATGGCACCGTCGATGAAGGACTACTTAGATATCTAGAATTTTGGACTTCAATCAGACTATAACTTTTATCAATTTATCACGCAGCTGTCTCCCAGTCTTCCATTTCGCAGGTGTCGCCTGGTTGCCTACCGTCATCTGCCCGGTCGCATATTTCACACCATCCAACCCGGACTTGGAATGGCGCCGATTACTAGTCGGATCGCATGGTAAACTATTTCGTTTTGTTTGTTTTATCATGGTGTTCTCTGGAAAATTAATCAGGTGGTTTTCCGTTTGCCTTCCTGATCGCAGTGCTGTAGCCGTACTGTGTCTATTCACAGCGCCCACAGGTGTCCAGTATATAACCGTAGAGTGAACTTGATTCATAAGCTCATATCTGGTACTGTTGAATCTGCTGCCATTCAACAGGCCTCTAGGTATAAACCCTAACCGCGAGGTAGCGGTTAGCCACTGAGGAGGTGGCATTGTATGGCTTTTGTGGCGACCAAAACTCGCCAAGGGTGAGACAGTCATAGGACTTATGCAGACTTTTAGTAGACAGTTCCTCAAGCTGTCTATGAAGAATAATGTATTTGTATTGCGAATAGAGTGTGTCATGTAACTTTTTTTCATGTTTTTTTTTTTTATATTGTCACACTTACTCACTGCTTTGCAGGTTCTGTTGTCTATTTCCAACAAATAACCTTCGGCGCAATTGCAGACGAAACTACGTTTGATATTAGTGCAAAATTGCGAACATGCACCCGGCGGATCGCATTCGTTTAAATCCATACACTCGAATGTAGTGTTCAATACTTCTCCCGGTGGACACGTACATAATGGACCCTGTTGAAAAAGAAAACATTCTTAATTACGATATATATATATATATATATATATATATATACACAAAATAAAGTATAGATGATCATGTCCAGTCAATAAAATTTTGCAATCATCCTGTATATTTCGAGAAGTTGTCCGTCTTATTCGTGGAATCATAGCCGACTTAATGCAGGTTCAGCGCAACCGCCTGAACCGGGTCCCGCGTTTGCGTTAGTCAATCTCTCGACGCTTCGCGAGAAGGATTGTAATCTTTGAATTAAGGAAATGTGATACGACGAATATTTTTCGACGTTATATCGTAGTACAAACTGAGTGACGTATTTTTTCAGTTGTTTTAAGTAAACATCAACCCTACCTGAAACTAGTCGCAGCAGGAAAGGTGTAGCAATTAAATACAAAATCCAATATATACGATTAATTTCTTATAATTTCGATAAACGGAACAAGAAAAAACATATAAATGTTTAAACTATATACAAACTGCTTATTTTATTTTATTTGCAATCTTTTAAAACTAAATCTAAATAAGCAATAAACAAGAAAAATAAGAAGTTAAAACCACTACAAATTTTTTCTTGATGACAAATCAGAAAGTTTTTGGGCTGTTAGGACATTATAAAGTGAATATTTAAAAAGATAAAAATATAAAATGAAAAGATATGAATTTAAGATTACAATTCACAAAAATCAGCAAAATGAAAAACAATATATGAATACTGTTTTTTTTTTCACTTTGTTATTTTTTGAAATATTGTACATCTAAATTAGTATTTTTTTACATTTTATTTTTTTGTTGTTTTTCTTTTCTTTCATATTTTATTATAAGTCGCACATATTTTTATATTTTATCTTTTTACATAAAAGTTTAGTGATTTTCTACTTTTTTTGTTGTTTAATTTTTAAAAGCCCCTACATTCCACACTTTTCCAAATAACATTTTGAGGTATATAATAGAAACTACTAATCATTCTAGACAGCCAAACGAAGCTGAAGAAGACACAATAAATAAGATATGTATGAAAGTGGAAAATTAAGAGTTGAATACACTTGTGAAGAAAAATTCAGAAGATATCAACGAAACTGAATTCAACGAAAATGGGAACAATAGGAAAACAAGCGATTGTGAAATTCGAACGGGAAAGTTGTTGAAAATATTTGAAGGGCAAAAGAAACAGAAATTTCAACATTAAAGATTCCAACACGTAACCAATTGAAAGAACACAAGAAATAGTTCAGCATGAAACTGTACAAGTTACTTAATTTAACTTCCTAACAACGAAAATAACAAGAATTTTTCTAATAAAGATTTTACAAGAACACGAATATACGATAATAAGTAGACGACTAATTTATTCTAAATCTAAAGATAACATTTACTTTCAGCTTGTAAATTATTTTTAATTTCATCCTATACACGAATGAGATAGGGGATTTAGATGAATCTTTTTTATATACTGTTGTCAAGAACTTCACTTACACTTGAAACGAGATTTCAACGGGGGAACTCATACGTTTGAAGAAATTAAGATGTTCTGGTTAATAACTTCAGCTTAAGATTCGATGTTACACTGTAAAGAATAATCTCTCGGAAGCATATTCAAATTTATTAACCCCGTTGAAAATGTTATTAATGACACCAGTAACCCAGAACATAACTAATAACATTTATCCACGATTATCGATAAGACAAGATCGATTTCCATATTTTACAATTTTGTGAATAGAAAGTGAAGTAGCAAAAATTCGATCGATTTTGATGACATCGTCAAAGATTTAAAAAAAGAGCAAAATTATTTAATATTATTATCGAATTATATTGCTATTTAATATTCGTCTTATTATAACGCATATATAAAGTAATGGTCGACGATTTCTCGCTATTCTAATTTCAGTGTGCGGGATAAAAGTCTTCCAAAAAAATTACAAAAATAGACGAATTTAAATATAGGATATCCAATCATGAGTCAGCACAAAATATTTAGTTTGGCTAATTATTCAACAAATTAAAAAAAAAATATCTTCAGATCATGACTGATGCTCAATGATCGGAGTTGCATTTGAAAATTTTCTATTATCACCATTATTATAGTCCGAAGACCAGAGTTCATCGCGATGATAATAGACTTTAAATATTACCGATCTTCTGCTATTATTTTTAGTGTTATCATCTTCTAATAAAGTTTTGTTACAAACGTGTTTCTTCTTTGTATTTCGTCAGCTTTCTTGGATTTTATCTTCGAACATATCCAAAAAATAATCTATCATGTCGAAGTTACACGACTAATCCAAGTTAGACATGTTTCCTTTATTCGGTTTATTGCAGAATTTCCCTTTTCGATTTATTGAAGTTATTGCTGTTCATTTTTTATTTTATTTTTTATCCTACGTACGACTTCTTGATATTCGAACTTCAAGGTTTGAGCGCCGTAAAAATATATGCAGTACGTCTTCAATATATCCGTTTCCGAATATTTAACTACATCGACCTTTGTATTAATATGCGTTGTATTACTATTGAAATAAATTTCCTTTTGACAAATCAATTCATTACTTTGATACTACGTACGAGAAATGACTCCAGTTGCATTTCATAATTTTAAACTACAGAATACGTTACTTGGTAAAACTGTAGGATCGAATGTTTTAATCGCACCTAGATAATATTTGTTACGTAATTACGAATAATATGTAATTATAGACATCCTTCCACGCTTATAACGTAGGTTGGTAGTTTCGTGCAAAAAATAAAAATAATAAGTTTACCAACGGAGTTTCTTTGCATTGGTTCGAGCAAAATCCGCCGTTCTTTTGACAACCTTGAAGATCGCACAACGGACCTTCGTCAGCTTGATTCGGGCAGTCAAAAACTCCATCGCACACCGACGTTAAATTAACACATCTTTCTGTAACGTTCGGACACTGCCATTGACCGTATGGACAACTGCAATAATTTGCAACAATATTTATAACAAACAACGTTATTCAAATACGTGTATGTAATACTAACACAATCCAAGCTGAAAATAAAAAGATGTTAACTTTAAAAATACATATATATACACATTTATAAAAATATTTAGATTGAAAATTGCAAAAAACAAGATTTTAACTCGTTGGCAGGATTATATAAACAAAATAGCAGGACAAATCCTATATCTAACAGTGGGCTAATACGTTCGCATCTTGCAGTACAGCGTAATTTTAGATCTAACCAGAGTCACGAATTTCCTGTTGTCAGTTAAGCTATCTATTCAACTAGTAGATAATCGAGTACCAGCTTGTTGAGAAAAATGCAAAAGGCAACCCAGGATGTGCTGTTTAATCGGTCTCTTTCAATCTTACAAATTTTGAACTAATTTTGACTTGATGAAATCTTCTTTACGTTTACATTATATATATATATCCCTGGGGGTGTACCTTCAAGGAACCGGAGCTTTAACCGGTAAGAGGCGCGTCTACACGTGGCGGATAGGAGAACGGCCTACAGATATGTAGGTTAGCTGCGAATAAGACATTAGTTGAATAAGCAGTCGTGAACCAAGAGCGGTTACTGGTGGAAAGCCTCGGGCAGACGATTCCAGTAGTGACAGGGTAGTAAGCACCCATAAAACTTTGCCTTCCTAAAACTGCTTACTAACCCTTGGCGAGTGGAGACCGCCTGTATAAATACGTCTCTCCTGCTATCCCAATAGCAAACCGCTGCCTTGCGGTTAGAGTTTTTACTCAAAGGCTAAGGGAGATAACCCTAAACAAATCCAGTGGAAGGAAACGGGAAATCACCACTGTATATTTCCTGGTAAAAATATGACATGTGAAAGGTCTGGTATTTATGCTGCACCCATGGGATGCACTGGAAACAGTGTATCAGGCATTGGGCGATCCCTCGCAGTAATGCGAAGGGATTTGAGTTCCCCTGTGCTTTTTGTGGTACACAACTCTGCAGGAGGGAACACACATGCATAAAAAAAACAACAATTGGAAACATATAAGATTGGAACATGGAATATAAGATCAACGAAATCGGGCAAATTATCCAATTTAAAAAAAGAAATGAAAAGAATGAACGTGGCTATTCTCGAAGTAAGTGAAACAAGATGGCCAGAAAGCGGCGACATATGGAGTGAAGATTATAGATTTATATACTGCGGAGCTACTAATAGAATGGCGGGAGTTGGATTTCTTTTAAACAAACGTGTGGCAAGTAAAGTAAAAAGTATTTGCGGATTTAATGAGAGTCATTGTAATAAAGATGGAATCGAATCCTAAAGACCTAATTTTAATCCAAGTGTATATGCCAACAAATACACATAAAGACGAAGAAATTGAAGAACTATATCAGCAAAAAAAGAAATATTAATGGATGTAGATATCAAAGATAACTTAATGATTTTATGAGATTGAAATGCGATAGTTGGAGAAGAATAAACTATGAATGTAACAGCGAAATTTGGACTCGGAAAACGAAATAAGAGAAGGGAACGACTAGTAGAATTTTGCTTTTGTCATGACTTAATCATAACTAACACGTTGTTTGACAAACCAAAAAGAAGGAGATATACTTCGATAGCTTCTGATAATATTGAAAGATACTAATTAGACTACATTTTAGTACGCAGTAGATACTGCAACCAAGTGAAGAATTGCAAAAGCTTTCCAGGTGCGGATGTAGAATCGGACCTTATTTGACGAGCCAATTACGGTTGAAAAAGAAAAGAATAAACAATATGTATAAACGGTGGAATATAAAGAAAATTAAAAACGACCAAAAATTACAGAAAGCCTTTTCGGCAGAAACTGATTATAGATATGACGTAAACGTAGATGAAAAATGGAATTACATCAAATCGAAAATAAATAATATTGCGAAAGGGCAAATAGGCAAAGAGGAAAAAATAATGCATAAGTCATAGATAAGCAAAGAAATACTAGAATTGATGGAATTGCGGAGAATAGCTAAAGTAAACAATAATCAGCAGGAATATAAGAAATATAGAAATATGGTAAACACAGAAAATCGGAAAGCTAAGGAAAATGGATTGGCGATCAGTGTAAAATTATAGATAATGATATGAAAAAGGGCAATACAGAAAAAGTCTATAATAATGTAAAAAGATACTTCTCAGACAAAAGGAAAAAACTGAGCACGTTAAGAGATGAAAACGGTAAATTATTAGTCGATGAAAAGAAGATTCAGAACAGATGGAAACAATATATTGAAGAGTTATACAGCGGAGAACCCGATTGATGATTCAATCCTGAAAGAACCAGCTGAAATACAAGAAGACGAGAAGGGTCCACCTATATTGAAAAATGAATTCGAACGAACTCTAAAGGATTTTAAACCTAATAAAGCGGTAGGAGTCGACCAAATACCTGGAGAACTGCTTAAATTATTAGGGGATAAAACCAAACACATATTATTCAATTTACTGAATGAAATATATATGGAAGGAAACATCCCTAAACATTTCGAGCAGGGTATGCTGGTCTCTATACCAAAAAAGCATAACGCTCAAGAATGTAAAAACTACAGAGCTCTCTCTTAAAATTTCGACCAGGATATTATACTATAGGATAGAATCGAAAATCGAAAGTAACCTTAAAGATGATCAATTCGGTTTCAGAAGAAGCAAAAGCGCAAGAGAAGCTATACTCTCCCTACGTCTGATAATTCAGAAAGTTTTGAAAATAGGAAAAACAGTATACATCACTTTTGTAGATATAGAGAAAGCTTTCGACTATGTGGATTGGAATATATTATTTAATTCATTAAAGGAGCAAGGTATAGACTTCATTGATCGACGGTTGCTTTTTCAAATGTACAAAAATCAATCTGTAGTCATAGGTATTATTATTATAGTTTTCATTTTATTAAGAAATAGATTTTAACTTTAGGTACTAAGGCTTTCTCTATTTTATTAGCCGTTATTATATTTTATGTTTCTTATGTGACTAGGTTATCTATACGAATATAGAAAACTGTAGTGTCTGTCTGTGATTTGCGAATATTTTCGTTAAAGTCCCTGCATTTGGCTATTTTTGTCACACATAAACAGAAAATATATTTTTTTAAATTTTCGTCTGTCTGTCTGTTCCGATTTAACTCAAAAACTATTAAAGCAATAATGATACAGTTCGCACAGTGTATAGATTATATTATCGGATTCGATTTAAGCTTTTTTCACATTGACACCACAAAAAGGACAGAAATTACAATAATTTAAAGTTTTAAAAATTAGTAGACGGCGATATCTATGTCAAAGACCATCTGTAAAATATCTCATCATCGACCCTTTCAACAATAGTTGCGTTCGTGTAAATAAAAGAAAGAAACAGCGATATTGTATTTAAAAAATAATTACACAGGCGAAGCCGTGGGTAATTTCTAGTATAACATATTATTACAACTAGATTCGTTTGATATCAAATATCTCGATTTGTAAAAAATCGACTATATGAAAAATATATACCACGACAATGTGTGTACTAAGACGAGTCGTGCCTGCGAAAGAATATCCGAATTTCGAGAGCGACTGTAATGAAATAATAACGTATATTATATATTGTATAGGTTGGCTCTAGATATGGATTATCTACCTGTTTATCTATGCGTATATACGCAACATTTCCTAGTAGTCAGATGTTTCTTATGCTGGTATCGACCATTGTATAACGTTACATATATATATATGCACATCATAATAATATCAAATGAGAATATATATATATTCATTTTCGATATTTATTATCATTTTATTTTAATTTTTTATATTTTAAATTTCTAACGTATCCCTCTACTCTAAACACGACATTATAGCTTATTAATTTTGGAGGTGCCATTACTAAGATCTTGAGCCAAAATGTCACAAGTATCGCTCATTTTTTTTTTTGCCAAGCTTGCGTCATTTGGCCAGTTTAAATCCTTATCTAGTTAGGGTATTTTAAATCCTAATTTCCACTACGTTTGGATAAATTTATATAAACTAATTGTAACAGAAGACAATGGGTCAGAAACAATTAATTCAATGCTCACAGGTAATGTGTGTTACTTTTGTAAAATATTAGAGAACAACTCATCTCTATGCTTTAGAAATTTCGGACGAACCCAAATTTGATGCCCAATACAGTCGTCAACATGGCACGCGTCACATGTTCCATTAAAAATTATCGGTTAATTGAATGTCGATTATTACAAACGATAAACACATAATCGATAATAAAACGTATAATATGAATAAAGTTAATTACCGGAACGGAGGTGGCTTGCAAGCGTGACGATAATCCTCATCCGAACCGTCGCCACAATCATCACGGCCATCGCACACGTAAGATTTGAAGATACAATGAGAATTATTGCACTTGTAATAATTAGGTGGACACGCTACCTGGCATAAATAATATCGAACAATATAAATACTACGAATTTACTACTTCCATAGAAGTTGGTATTCACAAAAATCTAAATGCGATAGATGTTCAATTATATATATATATATAATTAAAAATTGTTTTTTTATAAATCTGCAAATTAAATTAAATTAACAAATAGATGCGAATAACTAAAATTAATATGTTTACAATTGCATCGAAATTATAAACATGTAGTTGTTATCAAATACAGCGCACACGTGTATATACATAAAATTCCATTTAATGCAAAACCGATGCTGTATTATATCATTATTCGCTACGTGAGAAAGTAAAATGCAGCACACACATGTAACGCTAAGTGTTCCTCATATATTTATTATCGTATTTATAAATTATCGGAGAAAAGTTTACGATAAATGCGTCCTGACAATAATTTTATTCGAGGTAATCGGATATTACAATATTCTCGATCTCAACACGTGTTACATTAAATACAAGCATCGTCGTTTTAAGGGCAAATTTTTGATATAGTGGTATACGATCAGATGTGTGTATTTGTTAAATTAAATTTAATATACGAGTTGTTAATAGTTTCGTTCTTAATTTTTCCTATTGTTATTTTAATTTTTTTTTTGCAAAGTCGTTTGTTTTTATTAGCTGCTGAGCTAAGGTAACTTTTAGGATACACTTGGGACTTTAATTACTCGTGATCTATATAGAATTTTATATCGAAATAAATCGTTTTCTTTCTTTCTGAATATGCGATTTGACAGAATATTGTAATACTTATCTGTAACAGCATGCGCCACTAAATATCGATTAATACTAAATGTGGCTTAATAACTCTATCCGCGTACGCGGACATTCGTATGAAATTTAAAATTTTCAATTTGAACAGATCCCCGCTATTTACGGAGTAATTTTTATACAAATATTTATCATCTCGATGTTACCTCGCTGCATGTTTTAGGCTCATCTGAATCATCGACGCAATCTGATGTACCGTCGCAGTACCAAACTTTGGGAATACATATACCGGAACTTTCGCATCGGAACTGTTTTTCGGTGTCGCATTGATTAGGTGCAATCGTAGCTGTAAATTCGATCGAAATATGTATTAAGAAAAAAAAAGCGAATATATCAAAACCAGGAACATTACATATACATATTGATAATTTATATATATATATGTCGAGATTGCCTAATTGTTAGTGCTCGACTGTCAACTCGACGATCGAGGTTTCAAACCAACTCGGGACTTAGGAAATTTTCCATCATTTATCACGGAGAAGGCAATGGAACCCCACTCCGTATGGCATCATATGCGCGCGCATCCATGTTCTGCAACGAACAATACACTGATGGCTTATATGCGCATTTATATATATTATCATCAAGTTCGCTTGGTGAGAGCATCGTGAAAGTATGGATCACCTTCTATCCAACTTCGCTTGCCGTACGCTTCTATCTTCTGTCATTCTTATCGCCTCTCGAAGGGACTTTGTTAATTGTTTTATTCTATCCGTAAATCGTACTTCCGTTTTCCTCGTTCTCTTCCGATTTCTACCGTCACAACTTGAATTATTTGTTCCACGCCATTTCGCCGCACCAAGCGACCAAAATGACCAACTGGTTATGTCTACGAATCAACTATATCCGATAGGTGTATAACTTGTCTAATTTCATCTGATATAGAGAGGTTGGTTCTTTTTATTCAGAAAACCAGTAATATTCGTCTCAAGCAGTAGTATATTCTAGAAGCGGTGATAATCGCTTGATTTAAAAGTTCAGTATTAGATGTATATATATAAATACATACGTATTTATATATATATATATATATATATATATATATATATATATATATATATATATACATAGGCGTTTTTAAATACTTACGACAACCAAGTTCGTCGCTTCCATCGTTACAATCGAGGATACCGTCGCATTTATAGGTCTCTTGGATACACTGCCGTAAATCGGCGCACTTAAATTGAGACGAGGTGCACGTAATTGGTGGACAACCTTCTTCGTCCTGATTATCGAAACAATCGTTGTCGCCATCACAAACCCACGTTTGGGGTATACAATGGCCAGATCGAGGACAAGTAAACTATGTTAAAAAAAAAATAAAAAAAAATATTGTAATAAAAAATAAAATAAATACAGGGGCGCTGTTAAAAGAAAATAATGTTCACCTGGCAAATTGTTACGGATTTTTTCTAAATTTTTTCTAAATGAATAGTAATCGATTCATTTACAGTTCTTTATCAGGGGCAACGGAACATTGCGCAGAATGCTGAAAATCCGAAGGACAGTCAAGAAAAGAAATATTACAATTTTGTAAAAATTTAATATTGACCGACGTTTCTTCGCATTGCGCAAATAAAAAAATTTGAAATATGTCGGACATATAAGAATGAATAATAGTAGCCTCGAAAAATACATATTAACCGGACAGATAGAAGAGAAACGAAAAAGAGGCACACCATTGATTCGATTGATAGACACCATTACGTCCCGAACTGGACTAATCCAAACTAAAGCAATGCGGAGCTGAAATAGGATCATACGAAAAACGTTACATCAAATGCGTTACATAGAAGTCACGATATTCAGTAACTGAGTTATCGACCATGAGGAAGAAAATATTATATATCCGGCCAACAAAATTGGTGGATTGGAGAACCACCTGTCGCCATTTTTTTTTTGTTTTGTTTTCACAAGATCTTGTTTAATATATAAATTTTCTATAAATAATATTTGGAATGTAATATTTAAATTTTGTACAGTCCTTTGGATAGTACGTTAAAATTTAATAGTAATAATAAATTAACTTTTTTATTTCCTTTTTTTTTTTTAAAGAAAAAGTAATAAAGCTCTACAAAAAGCGATAGAAATTTCAAAATGAAAAATGTATAATTAAGAAAAAACATTTTTTGAATATTTTAAAATTCACCTGAAAGTATGAGCAAGTTTTTTCGGTACAGAATTCTCCTTCGTCCGATCCATCGCCGCAATCATTTTCGGAATCACATTTCCAACTGGAAGGTATACATCGACCGTTATCACATAGAAATTGAGATACGGAACAGGTAACGTTGACGCAACCGGTCTCATCCGAATAGTCTCCGCAATCGTTTTCGGCGTCGCATCTGAATGAATTTGGTATACAACGACCTGAACCACATTGAAACTCCCACGTAGCGCATGTCGGTTCTATAGGAAAAAATTAAACAACCCATTCTATATATAATTTTAAGAAAATATCCAATCTCCTACAAAATAATACGGAACTATGTAAAAAATACTTAGAAGAAAAAGCATCTATTTATTAATTATTTCATACATTATAAAATTCGTAGGTTAATATCGATAAAGTCTAAGCAACTAAATTATTAACTTAATTATAAAAAATAAATATTAAATTATTCATTTGCCGCAGGGAATGCAATTTACATAAAATTTTGTCAAAACTTTATTAACGAATAAATGAATATCTGGAAGATTTAATTGTCTACGCATCTGCCGAATTTTTCTGTGCCTAGGAATATTTTCGATATAATTCTGCAACATAAGTTTTGTACCACTTGTAGCTTTCTGTAAAGATTGTAAAACCTCGGTCGAATTATAATAGTGTAAATCGGAGTTTTTTTTATTGGTACTATTAAGATATGTCCTCGGTGAAATATGGGAGAAAGCATTCGGATACTTTTGTAGGCATTATGTACAGCTCGGTTTATGTAACTGGTGAAGTTTAATCGAAAGTAACCCCTAGGTATTTTAATTCTTTGGACCGAGGAATAAGAACAACATGAAGTATTAATTTTGGAAATCTCCTTGCAAATAATATATGCTTAGTCTTATGCGCGTTGAATCGCAGATTACAGCTTTGGTAATATTTGAAAAAGATAGCAACAGCCTTGTGCAAATGATTACGTATGATTTCTGGTCGGGAAAACTCATGTATATATATATATATATATATATATATATATATATATATATATATATATATATATATATATATATATATATATGCAGATATTTTTGAAAACTTCAATCGATTATTTTATTTATCAAAAGTTGAGTTTTTATTTGCTGTCAGTCTTTATAATTTAGTCCTAATGATGCTGTAGCCAGCGTAATTATAACAGTTGAAAGCGTTTATAAATGACAAACCTCTCTCATTTTATAATAAACATCCACGTTATATAATACAAAAATATTAGTTATGAAAAAAATATATAACATTTAAAAACATTATTTATGTTCTGTGTTGAAACAAGGCAAATATATTGCATGATTATTTAAGCATTCGTCACATCGCTAATTAATTTGCTTCAGAACGCGCCTTACCATCTGATCTGAAGTTTCTATAGAATACACTACAATTGGAACGATTCCAGGCACTAGTTTTTGCATTTTCTTCGTGTTTTTTTTTTGTTTTATATTTTTAACTTTTCCGAAAACTTAAACAAATTTCTTCTTTAAATTTATTAATTAAAATATTATTTTGAGTATACTTTTTGTATAATATTTGATCATTGACAACACCAATATTCAATATTAGTTCTAAAGTTACTTACCGATATCATTTTACACCATTAGCTTTATGTACATTGTATTGCTGTATGGTCAAATGTTTTATTTTCATAACGTCACGTTTATTTTTAACATTGACCATATTTACCTCATGCTTAGGTTGATAATAATAAAACTCCTCGTCTATCTGTATAATACCGTGCCTTCTTTCTGCATGACGTGCATAGATCCTTTTAGAATTTTTGTGTGTAGTAAGTTTACACGTCGATTTCAGCGTAAGGTTCCTACAAAATGCGTATTTTTGCAAAGAACAGATGTTGCCAAAGTCAGCGATATATAGTAATTATCACAATATAAAATTCTGTCTGTGTTTATATATTCTCCAATTAAATCTAAAACAACATTTTCTGCTACACCAATTCCTGGTATTCGTTTTACCAGCATATGTTACGACTTTTAATGTGTATCCATTCGGAACGCACAATTTAAATAATTTATTTGCGCTTTTTATTTGGAATATATTATTTAAATGATACCCTGCCTCGAAATGGTATCATTATTTCGTCAATCATAATATGTTGCCCAATTGTATATGCAGTTTTCAAATTATTTTCCAGAAGATCTTGTAACGCTTTTTGTATTTATAAGCTCTATTTCCTAATGATTTTTCATTATCCGAGTAATGAAGGAAATGTAAAATATCTGCAAATCGATTTCGCGACATTATTTTAGAATCGCCAATACAAAACACGTATTACAAAAAAGAACATGAACTATAACATCGTAAGTAAAGTAAAAATTCCGTTGTTAAAATCTCCGAAATGGCGGCTTGCTGTAAACATAACTTCCTTTAAGCTCTATCTACCGATGACGCGATGAACAACTATCAACCGTATATATATATACAAACGATTTTTTTTTTTTTTAAACAGGTTACCGTCCCCATATATGGAGACACCTATGTTGACAAAATTTTTGGTCGTCTCCATATATGGAGACATTGGCACTTTTGATACTTCCGTGCATATGCAATGGGACTCTACGTGTTAAAACTGTGTATACACGTGATATCTGGGTGTTCGATGGAAGATATTGCTGTATCGTCAGCAAACACGGCCAAGACAGTCGGCGTAAACGATATAAATATCGTCGTCACCTATAATTAAAGATGACCGTGGATAAATTTAATGTCATATATAACGTACTGGTGCAGTTTTGTTCGTCCGAATTATCTAAACAGTCGTCATCTGCGTCGCATACCCAAGCTTTCGGTATGCATCTTTGATTGTTGCACATAAAGTCCCACTTATTCGGACACGACGTCATCGGTGGTTCGGCGTTTGGATCTGAAATGCAGGTTTTTCCATTTTCGGATAGTTTCTCGCCGTATGTACATCCGCAACGGACCTTTTTTTGAAGGTAAAAAAATAATAAATAAATCAATTGTTTGTACGCTATAAAATTTTCACACAAAATTATAAATTTTATACTGCTGCTTATCATACAATACCGTTTGTTAAAATGATTTTGAATGTATTTATATAAATATTCTTTAAATTGATACATTTCAAGTCAATCAGAAAATAATTTTTTCCTTTTTTGAATTTCGTGTACCATATAAAATGGGCATCGTGACTGACAGGGTTAAACAGGTAAAACTAAATTAAGCGAAAATATTAAATTATATACGTATTAACAGACAACGGGTAACTGACAATTAAATAGAATCACATTGAATGTCAAATAAAAGTAATTAAAATATATCGCAAATTAACCGTGTGTGTAATTCTAAGACTCATGTACGTAATAATTTTTCAATTGCGTTAAAGCAAAAAGAAGAACATAAAAAACATTATTATTATTATTATTCGGTCTGTAAAAGACTATTAAGCTTTTCGGCTATCTCGACGTTATCAAGTGTGGTCGTAAAAAATATAAAAAAAATTAACAAATATAAAAGAAAAAGTAAAAATAAAATTAAATGTGAGAAAATATTTAATTTAGATGTACAATATTTAAAAAAAAAACAAAAAACAGACGTGATTATAAAATAAACTGGTAGTAAATGTGGTAAACAATGCAACCAACAAGTCAACAATAAACATAAATACACTTTTAAACTGTCATGGTTGATATCCATACACGTCCATGATTTTTGATAATGAAAACTGTAAGTGTTTACGAAACGTTACGTGAAACAAATACGAACATGGTTTACACCGAAAAAAAAAAAGTGATAGACGAATAAACATGAAGTTTATACATAAACAATTAGAAAAATAAATTTGACGAAGAAGGGTCAAATAAATTATTCACTCATTTATAACCTACATGAAGCGATGAAGACGTATTAGATGGCAAGGCGAAACATAACTTTTCGCATCCACCGTAATTGTTAACCGGAAGACAAGGATTCGACAGATCGATAGCTTGACCGCTTTCGCTAAATATCTTAACACCGTATAAACGACTATTCTGCGGTTCTCTAGCTACTATTTCTTCCATATTGCCGGATACTTTGTGAAATTTAATGACAGCTTCTAATCTCCAATCGCTGACGTAAACGAAATCTAAGTTATAGTAAAAAACAGTATAAATAGAAAAAAAAATCGATTCATACGAATATTAATTAATGATAATAATGCTACTACTGCAACTACCAATAATAATAATAATAATAATAATAATAATAATAATAATAAAACTATATTCCGTTGTTTTTGGAGAAAGATACAAGTACATTCGTTAAAACATACAACGGGTATACACTACCTTGAATAGTGTAATTGAAACGAAGCGCTCTTGAGCGGTCATGAAAAAACTCGATTTCAGTACGTAGCGATAATGTCGTCTAAACAGCTTTATAATAATTATCAAATAATTAAAATATTATTTACGTATTTATAGAATTTTTACAACTATAACGAGATAGCTAATAGTTATAATATAGTTACTGCTGACAACTTAAAATTCTTGGTAATAGTTTTTTATAAAAATAGGATTTTAAGATACAAGAAAAATATATTACTCTATCTTATTCATTCCACTAGTTTAAAGCCATATATCCGAATAAATAAAACACACACACGCATTATATATATATATATACATATACATATATATATACAAAATAACGAAAGACATGAAAAAGTATACGTAACAATAACTACTATGATTTAATTAAAGTTCAGGTATTTATAATGTTAAATGTACAAGAATTTTTACATATACGCATATAATATACTTATACGGTTAATAGATTAATGGAATATAAGTGTATTCCTTCTTAATCTATTGACCTGTTTATAATAAATCAAAAATATATTTTAAAATAAATGGGGATAAACATCGTTTTTATATTATATATTTACAAAAGTTATTAAACAAGTGAAATAATGTTTCTTATTAAAAATTAACGCGTTAAATTTGCATGGGGAAACATTTTCAATTGTTAATCTGAATAGAAATCAAATAACGTAAAAATTAAGAGACAGCGATCTTGTATTTTAAAAAATAATTACACATGCGAAGCTGTTGGCACCTTATATATTATAATAAGAAAATATATACTCCTTGTTAACTGCAATTTTGCATTTGTTAAACCTATTTTTTTTTTCATTTATTTTATTTAAATTTCGTTGTTTTTGAAGTAAATAAATAATTTTGTAATATAGGAGGTACTAGAAGAATTTTGTAGAAAAACGCGAATAATAGATTTTAAATTTTAAATTTAGTTAAGTATTACTATGTATTATTCCTTCAAAAAATATAAAATCACTATTTATCGTTTATTTTTTCGTGGAATTTATCGTAACCATCTCCCTCTGTCCTTAATTACATACTATTAGTGTGTTCCAGTGATGTTAAATATTTCTTCCGTCTATTGCTTCTAATATAATTACATATTCGACTTCCAATGAGTATAAAAATAACTCCGGTGAGTTGGATTTCTTAGGGTTTTGGGGTTTAATCTATTTGAGTTTTGGTTATTTACTTAAAGTTCAATTTAACTTGGGTTTACCGTTATAATTTAATTTTGTTTGAACCCCCTCTTCAACCAAGTCTGGCTACGCCACTGTGTATTAAAATATTAATTTTCAATTAAACGTCATAATTGACCATGATAAAAACTGACCTTGATATATTTCTATGGAAAACGGATGTTTGATCAAACGGGAATCTATAGTTCGTACATCGGTACCATCTAATCGCGAATGTTGTATATGATCGATTAAAGCATCGCACCAATACACGCGATCGGTACCAAAATCGATAGATAATCCGTTCGGCCAACCTAATGTTAAATTACGAAATACAATCAAATTCGTACCATCCGTATAGGTTCGACTTATATTGGCCGGTTTTTCCCATTCGGAGAAGAATATGAATCTACGATCGAACAGATAACAACGAGGTAATTATAATCGTGTACAGATTAATTGAGTCTAATAAGTGAAAGTAATTAAAATTATATATATATATATATATATATATATATATATATATATATATATATATATATATATATATATATAGATTATCAGATTTTTTAATATTTATTTTCATTTTACTTGTAAAATTGTGTTTTTAAAAAAATTTTGTGTTCGTATATTTTAATATTTCATATTTTACTTTTGGACATCATGCATTGCAACAGTAAATGAAAAATTTAAAATTCCACCAGTATACAACTTTTACAGAATCCGGAAAATAATATTGAAGAAAAAATTAATATAAAAAAACAAAATTAATAAACAAATATATTGATGTTAAATTTCACAATTCAAAAAATAGACAGAACAGATGCAGAACAGCATTTTTGGAGTATATTTTCACAATCACCATCAAATATTTTTAAGTAATTATATTTAATTTATATTTTTAAAATTATGATTTTTTAAAAATGTTTCACTATGGCGTAAATGCCGAAAAGCTTTGTGTTTTCTATAAGAAAATAAATATTAGTGATTTAACTAATTTTCAATTGATTTTTTATAAAAAATCACTACATTCAACATTATATAAAAAATTAATATATAATATATAGTCGTTGTTTTACCCTTTATTCGGATGAATAGCTATGGCACGTGGACGTTTTAAATTACTTATCAAAACTCTGCGGTGCGTAACATTTCTCATGCTAAGTACATTTAAAGTACCTTTCTTACTGTCGATATAATAAAGATTTTTGGCGGCCCAATCGACAGCTAAACCTTCTACTCCTTCATTTTGAGACGGTAATACAATTTCTCGATCTAAGGGAAAATTTAAATAAATGGAACACAGGTTATAAATATCGATTATTCGCGCAGGAATAACGACGATAATAATAACAGTAACAATAAAGTACTTACGATAAACTAAGATTTTTTTTGTTTTTTATTTTATATTATATCGTGGCGGTCATTAAAAATTTGAAACTGAAAAGTTATTTTAAAGAAATAAATTGAAATATTGTGTACAGTCGATAATGTTATATATATATATATATATATATATATATATATATATATATCGATATGCCCTATATCAACCCACTTCTGGGTATAGGCAGTCACCAAACTTTTCCAACTTTATCTTGTGCGACTCGGATCCCTTTGATTCCTGTCCATTTAACAATATCATCTCGCCTGCCTCGCGAACTTCGGCTGCCATTGGCCACCACTGTAATATCCATTTAGTCTATCTATCATCCTTTTGTCTTGTCAAATGTCCGGCCCATTTCCATTTTATCCTGACGATCCGCTCCACTGCGTTTATCAATTTCGTGTTTCCTAATCGATGTAACCGTCTTGCGATCATTGAGCTTGATTCCAAGGATAATTCTTTCATGAGCCGTTTGGGTTTTCCAAAAATTGTGCCTTTAGTAAGGTTACATGTTTAGCTTCGTATGTCGAGACCGGCATCACACATTGATTATACAGCTTGCTTTTAAAGCTATTCGGCATTTCCCTATTTTTAAAAACGTTCCCTAATTTCCCAAATGCCACCCAAGCGAGCGATATTCTCCTTTTATATGTAAATATATATATATGAGTAGTACGAGATTGAATAAATAAATAGTCGCTAATTATAAATGAAGCAAAGTCTAACAGAAATATACGAATGAGGTCATTTCAATAACCAAAGCCTCTATAAAAGCAATAGTAGCAACAATAATTAAAAATTATAATTACGTATGCGTGATTAACTTGACTTACTTAGAACAATGTAACTTAGTACGGTCATTAAATTATTTAAAAACTTTTATAAGCGGATTAATTAATTTTAAACAATAAAAAAGTAGTTATATAACCACTAAATTTATATTTGACACGAAGTTTTCACGTGTACATAAATAAAAGTAAATTAAAACAATAATAATTAATAAAAAAAAACAACAACGAAATAAAATGTGAGAAAATATTCAGTTCAAAACGTATAGTATATTACAAAGAAAAGTAATGGGAAATAACAGATTGATTATAAACACATTGACGGTGAACGCGGTAAATAACACGACCACCAATCACCTATAATACATAACTATATACACTAACTAGTCAGAAAAATCCAAATTCTATGTGTAATACTTAAAAAAAGAAAATAATAAATATAATTAAATTTATAATATACTTATTAAAACTAAATCTTCATTGAAATTTATCGTTGAATTTAAAAAATTATTTTTATCTGTTTCTTTTATTATTTACACTTTTTTTCTAGCAATTTTTTTTAAATCTTGTTTTCTGTATGTAAAATTTTATATAAAAAAAGAAAACTACTAGAAAAATGCAAATAAAAAAAAATAAAAATTAAATTCAGTGTCAAATTTCGATGAAGATTTAGTTTTAATAAGTATAAGTTTAATCATTTTAATTTTTATTTTTTTTAATGTTATATATATAATTTGAATTTTTTATATGTATAGATTATTATGTATATCGCCAACTGGTTGGTTGTGTTGTTTACCGCATTCAGGTGTTTAAAATCAATCTGTTATTTCACATATTACTTTTCTTTATAATAGTGTACATGCCAAATTCAGTATTTTCTTACACTTTATTTTTTTTTTTGTATTTAATTTATTATTATTTATGCGCTCTCGAAAATGGCTTAATAGCCGAAAGCTTTACGTCTTTTAATACAAATTTAACGATTTTAACTGATTTTTTTTTACTCGCTACATTTTACACCAGTTCAAATGATTTAATTTTTATAGATTAAATGTTGCAAAATTTATAATTTATTAACAAGTAAAACGATGAAATAAAATGAGTAACAGTAGGCGAGTCAAGTGTCATATTAATTACCAGTTCCATTTGTATGTATCCTATAGATAACGTCTTGTAATACATCCGAATAATAAATAAAGTCGTCTCGATAATCGTAATCTAATCCGACGAATCTTCCTCGTTTCGATACTATAGGCAATATGGCGTCGTTAAAACTGTCCGAATTCGAATTTAAAATTCGTCCTTTGATGAAACGTTGTTGAGAATATAACAGAAATTCTCGAATTTCTGAAAGAATTAAACGTCGTAAATTGAATAAATAATCATAATATTTAAATTATTATCGTTAACAACATTAAATACGCTCGTTCGGATTCGTGATAAATCATTAATATTAATAATAATAATAATAACAATAAAAACAAACCAAATCAAAATGGCACATGATAAATACAAAATAAAGTTAAGCATCCTAAAAAATATAAACGATGCACGGGCACTAAGCCTGGGAATGGAAAAAAATTGGCGAGCCCCAGAAAAACATATAAATAATTTTTCAAAATTAATCGCTCTGTAATGGTAATTACATACAAATTTTGTAAATACCTAAAATCTGTACAGAAAGTAATTAAAAATATGAATAATATAATTAATGATAAATAATAATAATTATTATTATTAAAGTAGGTGTTAAACTTCATGATCATATTATAGTGTAAACGGTCTGAATTACTTCGCCGTTTAAGAATGCGTCTACGTGTACGTATAGATTTTAACACTAAATTCTAGATAAATACAGTTCGCGGGTACATAAATGTTCGTGTATATGCGTAAGAATTACGTGTGTATATGTTTGTGTGTGTGTGTACGATTGTTTACATACATGTACCAAAAGCAGACGATGTATATATAATATCAATGTCTTCTAAATCTGATTACTCATTTTTGTATATATATATATATATATATATATATATATATATATATATATATATATATATTAATTTTTTATATAATGTGGAATGTAGTGATTTTTTATAAAAAAAATCAATTGAAAATTAGTTAAATCACTATTATTTATTTTATTAAGGAAAACACAAAGCTTTTCGGCATTTACGCCATTATCAAGTAAAAAATTTTAAAAAATCACAATTTTAAAAATATAAATTAAATATAATTACTTAAAAATATGTGATGGTAATTGTGAAAATATGATCCAAAAATGATGTCTGCTTCTGTCGGTCTATTTTTGATTTGTTGAAAATTAATATCAGTATATTTGTTTATTAATTTAGTTTTTTTTATATTAATTTTTCTTCAATATTATTTTCCTGATTCAGTAAAAGTTGTATACTGGTGGAATTTTAAATTTTTCATTCACTATTGCGATGTATGATGTCCAAACGTAAAATATAAAATATAAAAATATACAACCACAAAATTTTTTAAAAAACACAATTTTACAAATAAAATGAAAATAAATATTAAAAATCTGATATATATATATATATATATATATATAATTAGTTAAATTTGTTTTTGCATTTTTTGGTTACGTTTATTTTTTTTGCTTGCATTTCGATGATTTTAATTTAATTTGTACGGAATATTATGAATTAATTTATTAATAACGAGCATTTTATAAGTTTTATTTATAAAGCTCGTTTATAGTGCTGTTTGTAAAACGCTGCAATTTTAACTCATTTAGTTTATGTGCTTAGTCGGTGCATGTTTTATTTTTTATATATGTAAACCTTTTAATGAAATAATAATAAATCGAATTTCGTAATAATAACGAAAAAAAACAACTAAATTTCGTTTGGAATATAATGTAAAATATGAATTTTGACGTCATTCAGTAATATTACAATTTTTTTCCGGACCCAGTTCGTATACACGACGGGGTTAAGTGTATGGAGTAAATAACGTACAAATATAGTAGAAATAACAGATTGTCCGGAACTGGTTCAATGAAGTTTGTAGAAACGAATTAGTTTACCATATTATAATATTAAATTAATTTGTATACGTACACTCAGGCTATAGGTGCACGTTTATTTTACGATGATTTATTTCTGCAACGGTGAAAGTATTAAACATTTTAAACAGTTTAATTACTAATTCATCTGCTATATTATCGCTAAAATCTTGATTACTATGATTACAACCGAAAAGAGTGTCCTTAACAGTATCAGTAAGGTTACATGTTATACAATTGTCAGTGTATGCGATATTATACTTGCATAAATAATCTTTAAATAAGCCGTGACCGTTGTAAATTGTACGGTAAAAAAATTAGGTGTGAATGATGTATTACTGAATAGTTTTTTAACGTCTGGGAAACAATTTTTATTTATACCATTGTATTCATTCGACTGTGATTGAAATTTATTTCTATAACACCTATCTAATACATGTACAAACTGTTTAAAGGTTTTTGTTCATGAATTAAATAGAGTTGTCGATACTTTAGATTACTGAATTCGCGATCTAAATTTATATTATTTTTCATGAGAAATACGTTAATACATTCTCTATATCTAAATTTAATGGTATGATTCCAGCAATGACGATGCTTGTCAAATAGCTGGTAGTTCTATAGGATTTATTCAATTTTATAGCTGTAGTTCTTTGAAAACTTTTTAATAGGTTCTGAAATATTTTTATCTTTAGCATATATAAGATTGCAGCCGGCTGGAAGCATTTGAAATGTGGCGCTAGCGAAAACTGCAACGAATTAGTTGGACCGGAAAAGTTACGAATAAAGCAGTCCTAGAACGAATAGGAGAGGAAAAAGCGATACTCAACGGGAAACGGAAAACTCGTCTTCGTTGGCTAGGACATGTAATGCGGTCCGAAAATAGTAGTCTTAATATTGCTACAGAGGGTAAAATTTTAGGTAAAAGACCACGTGTACGTTCTAAAATAACATTTGTCGATACGGTGCTAAAGATGCAGATTTGAAGAAGACAGTCAGTGACCGCATTTTATGGAGGAATATTGTGTTCAGGCAAATCAGCCAATCGGCTGTAACATAATAATAATAATAATAATAATAACAATAATATATAGGATACTGCCATAAAGAATGTTGGGCAACACTATTATACTTTTATATAACGTTATTCCCTATTTTGTATAAACGGTTATTTTATTATTATTATTATAGAATTTGTTAAATATGATTAAAAATTCTTTTATTTTACTAGTAACGTATTGAAAATGGGAATAAAATTTTAGGTTGTTATCTATTATTACACTTGAGTATTTAATTTTGGCTAATTACGCTAATATTTAATCCGTGTTGCGCTAAATTTAATCTGTTATCCTTTTATATTTAAATTATAGTGCTTTAACTAATTTGCGAGTTCTGCATAAATTTGTAATATTATAAAAGTCTGAAAATAACCGTTTACATATATTCGCGTAAACATACAATTCACCCTCGCATTTTTATCAATTTTAACCAGTATATATTGTTGTACCTGTGCAGGAACGTAGATCGGTGTCCAATTTATAGCCGGTAGGACATACGCAACGGTAACCAACTAGTTCGTATTCGGTAACTTTCGTTATAACGCACATATGACTACATCGGCTGGCGAGGCATGGATTTACACCTGAACAAATGACATGGCGACTGATAAATATATATATATATTTAAAGACGATAAAATGAATTCATCTTTTATTTCGGAGAAAAAATTTTTACAGGACTCGTAATAATATAATTTATTTTTTAAATAAAAGGCGAATTTACACGAAGCGCAGTGGCGTACGCACCAAGACAATTTAAACAAACGGAAACTGGTGGAATAAATGCAGAATATGGAACATTTATTCGAGAGATTCGGCACTTTTGATGCAAATAAATTACATTCCGATATGGATGAAGAAATGTTAAAATTTGCAGAAAGGGTAATGACCAGATACCCTTCTTATTTAGTTATTATACAATCTTTCGTGGAGTACAATCTTAAATTTATATTACGTCCAATACACATTCTCATAGCACGATTGACATAGTTAACGAATGACCTACGGTTAGATAAGTTTAAACTAATTAATTTACTATCAATACCATAACCGTTTTATTTTAAAATTTAAACAACAAATGAGAAACTGTATCGGGAACATCTAGTGCGCAGAATTCACAAATATTTGAAGATGCAATTTTAAAACGTTCCAGATATGTACCGAAGCTATCGTGTCACTCGACTTGTATAAAAATTTAACTTTAATAATTTCTTTAATTTAATTCTTGCCATAATATCTTTTAATAATTTATACGTTAATCTACCATTACTCCGACTGTTTCACCTGTCCTGCCGCATATTTGAAATTATCGTTACAATGAGACTTTTAAAATTCGTAATAGTAACGGTATTATTGCGTTAAATTTTTGGTTATATCTAAAATATAATAGCGAGTTACAAACGATAATCCGAACATTTTAAATTCTGCTACTTGGTACATATTTAAATAACAACGCGATCTGTCACACTCAGCAGCAATTTTCTCTGAACGTTTAGAATTTTAATCATAGCAGAAACGCATATACTTTTAATATACATATTATGATGGAACAGTAATTGAAATTGGATCGTATAACACCGTTAATCGACAACTCTATTATTGTAATTAACACCACCTATGTTAGGTTAAATTGATAATAGAGTATAAAATATTTTATTCACTTTATCAATTACGTAATATATAAAATCTGAGTTTATAGTGTAGGATTAGTATTAAGTATTTAAAAGGACTACATTTATTACGAAGTAATTTACTTGAACTAAGCTTTTTCGTTATTTCACTAGATTGCTGGTTAATATCTGTCTTATTAATAGAGAATTCTAGATCACATTGCAGGAACAAATTTTCAAGTATTTTACAATTGTAATGTTATCAACTTCGGTAACGCTATGCAGGTTAACTACAACGTATAAATCATCAGCAAAGCTGACAAATTTTGTACTATAATCGTAACGCGTACATAATTATAATCGGATACTATATAATAATAATAATCGAATAATTCGTCTCGTTGTTGAAACAAAGAATTTTTTACGAATTTTTTTGGAAAGAAGTTACCGCTCAGTTTCGAGATATAATTTCGTACTATAGACATGATTTTATTTACTCCACGCCGATGTCATTTCGCTATTATCGTTTTGAAGAAATTCCATCGAAGCGTTCGTAAAATTTAATAGCGAAACAAGATTATTTTATATAGTACTGTTCTTTATTTTGCTGATTTTTTACGAATTGTAATCTTAAATTAATATTTTTTCATATTTTATATATATATATATATATATATATATATATATATATTTAATATTCACTTGATAATGGCCTAACATCCGAAAAGTTTTTGTAATTTTTCATAAAGAAAAAACTTCTTTTAGATGCGGAAAAACGGAACTTGAACCAGTTTTGAAGACCGCTCACTGATCTCTTGCTGGCAATTTTGATTTCCATAACATTTTGTAATAACGGATACTTAGTTCTTCTCAGAATGTGTCCTACAAATATCGTATCCTTTCCTTCATACTTGATAACTCCGGATGTTTTTCCCTTACTTTATTAAGAACTTCTTCATTACTAACTTTTTGTGTCGGAGGAATTTTTTATATTCTTCTATATTAGTACATCTCAAAAGCTTCGATATGTTTTTCAAGGCTAATCTCTAGCATTGAAAAGACTTTTGTCATACGGTATCCGAGTATCGGTTAGGTGTAAAGACGTCATCGTAAAAAGATGTCTAAAGTTTTGAGAAATATAGTATAGCAAGCACCGTTGATTTATTCATAACGTACGAATACTGTCGGTTAAAAACTGCGGGAAGATATTTGCAACGGTTTGAAAAACCACATTAACCCGTTAAATATTATACGTAATTTCCAATTCGGAAGATCGAATATAATCAAATTCCAGTTGGAAAATCGATACATGTCGATTAAAATAATGAACAAAACACGGGATAACGACCTCTAGGAAGAATTCAGTTACAACTTATTTTGTATAAATCAATAAGATAAACGCTGCTTATTATTCAATTAAACAGATTGCGCATTGTATAAAATTTAAACAAAACAAACAATTAATATCGCGAAGTTTAAATACCTACCGGGAACCTGTATCAAGGGATGTACAACTTTGATAGCTTTAAAATCTTTCACTTCTTTACTTTTGTACAAAGTTCGAACTGACGCGGATCCTTCGTATTTATTCACGGCGATGATTCCTTGTTTCGTACTATCCGACCAATAGACTAGGTTCTCGAAAACCGACAAACGTGAAGGCGATGGTACGGATTGACCTGAAAACAATAAAACAAAACGGAAAACATTAAAGTTTATGTCGAGAAAATAAAAACTTTATCGTTAACGTGTTTTTATTTTAACCGAAAACAGTAAATTAACCGAAGTAGATAAAGCACAAAGGAGTAACGTGCTGGGGGAATAAATTTCAATTGACGAGGAATTTTTATACACGCTAGACGTTGTTGAAAAGTTCGATCAAATAAAGCGAACAACACAGCCTTCGGTTCGATGAAGAATTATATGAATATTCGGGTAGGTATATGTGGACGATTAAAAGAACAGATGGAAGAGCGGTTAAATTCGTTAGAAAAAATGCTCCGACAGATACCACGGAGTGTCCCCATAGAACAAAGACGTCGGTTATAAACGAATTAAAATTACTAACAGAAATCGATAAGAATACGCAATAAGATATTTTGGGCACGTAGAAAGAAATGAAAACTAGATACAGAAAAATATTATACAGCGTAAAATATCCTAGATCAAAATAGATGATTGTCAATCATACGATGTCATTATGTCCTTGCGAATTTGGTTTGATTTTTCTGATGAAAACAAGAGAAATTATTGTGTTTTACGCATACATAAAAGGCTCGGGGTACTTAAATAGAATGTTTACGTACACCCGAAGTCGAGATTCAAAAGACCAGAAAATGAAACGAAAGAAGCCCGTAGTTTCATAATGATGGCGCCAACAATACCGATTTTATAGCGACGGTTTCAATGGAACGCGCCATATATGCTCCCATAAAGAGTAACGATACTCGGTGCAACGGTGATTTTGAATTAGTTGTAATTTTTTAAATGTACTGTTCGAAACTGATAGCCAAACAGGACACGTGTAGGTTAATCTGGACCGAATAATATGTGCATATAACAATTTTACCTGTATTTTCTTTCGTTCTTTCTAACTTTTAAATTATCCATCGTACTATTTAATAATTATAAGAATAAACAATAAACCATGCAGTACGTAGATAATTTATCGGAATTTAAAGTCGATCGAAAATGTTTATTATATATGCTTGATAATGACGTAATTGTCGAAAAGCTTTACGTTAATAAAAAATTGTTATAGCGATTAAATTTGTTTTTAATTTATAAAATCACTACTCTCCGATACAACAACATTGATCGAATAATTGCTATATTAATTATTGTAATTAACCATATCGATATGGTTTACCTCGAAGTATGAATATTCGATTACGACCGGCATAATCAACGGTCTCTATGTAATCTAATAAAGAATCGCACCAATAAATACGTTTGACTAATATATCGACCGTAATGCCGGAAGCTTTATAAACTTCTTCGTGAACTATAGATTTAGAATTTGTTCCGTCCATATAAGCGCGGACAATTTGATTGCTATCAGCTATAAACATTACTCTGTATAAAAACAAAATTTGATTATTTTTTTTTTATTGTTTATTTTAGAAGCGTTTTAACAAAATAAATAAACACTTTCGGTTACGTCAAAAATTTAAAAACATTCCAATGAACGTTTTTGTTCTGACCCAGAGAAGATGGACGGTTTTGTTTTTTGAACAGCGCAGTTGGTAACACTGCTACAGCGCAAACCGCATGCTCCACGTTTAGTGTACACACGAGAGATTCATTTTTGTCCTCTTTCAGTTATCCTATAACAAGAAATGAGCGTTTTGCGCGGAACGTTATTTTCGGCGCAAATCGATCACGACAGTGCAAAGATAGATTCGGAAAAAATTCGAAGTTAAGCGATTTGTTTTTTTTTTTTTATGTGGGGATATCTTAAGAGCCGCGTCAAGTACGTCCCCGAAATCTGGAAGTGAAAAAACTCGGATTTCTGAGGAAAAAATTTAGCGACCTATGCTCGAAAAAGTTGTAAAACGACTGAATGAATGTATAGTTGCAAATGACGGTCGTCTGAACGATACTGTATTCCACAAATGATTGTTAAGTTAATCTTTCGTTTTTCTATTTTTAAATAAAATTTCATACAAAAATTTAAATCGAGTAGTTTGTTAATTATTCGAAAACCAACGAAACCGTCCGTATTTTCTAGGTGGCCGTATATACATTACCACTTTCTTTTCAAAATTATATTTTTAAAATGCGTTTTTTTGCACGCCGTGTTTTTAATAAATTTTGATATATATTAAATAATATTAAAATTTAACGGTTTCTATACTTGACAATAATTTAAAAAAATATCCTTTTATTTATTATATCCGTAAGAAAAAGATAATTCTTTTATTATTTACCCCGTCTTATATTTAAGTATTTTCTTATGTTTCTAAAATGGAAAATATTAAATAAATTCTAATCATCGCTTTTTTTTTCGATTTTGTTTTCTTATGTCGAAATGTGGAACATATTTTACGACACGACGTTTATTTACGAAAATTTTAGGTTATTTATTAATATACGATATTTACCCGGCTATAGGATCCAATGCGATATCCGTCGGATTCGTCAGATTACTGCTGAGTACTATCGCGTGATTTTCATTATTTATTTCGAATAAATCGATTTTCTGTCCTAACGAATCTACTACGTATAATTTATTACTGACCCAGTCGACTGCTATAGATACCGGAGACCATAAGCTCGGTAAGGAATATTCGCGTTTGATAATAGGAGGACCTTTTACGTTATCAAATAGGTAACTACAATAAATCTACGAATAAGAATAAATTTATCAATTAATATGTTATATTTATAGTCACTTTAATTCGTTAACGGAGGTACGTAGTATGAAAAATGATAATCGTAAATAAATTCTATCGTACGATAATTTCCGACGAACAGATTACAGAAATACATCGAGAATCGTATATTAACTGATCCTTAATTGGGAAAATTACGTAATTCGCTTTGCACTATTATTTAATTTCATAACTAGATACGTAGATTTGCAAATTACGTTGAAATAAAGTCGTTGGAAGCGTATTAATAAATGAAGTACAAGTCAATCACGATGTGCCTTTATCTTTCCACTCCGGGATAAATTCTCCTCAATCTGTTCCATCCGGTTCCTGCTTGCCACTTTTGCAACCGTTATTTCCCAGCTACCTTTGATATATCGTATCCTTTTGTCGTCGGTCTACTTTGTTTTATTTTTTTGATTTCATCATTGTATGACTCGCTTTGACCATCGGTTATGTCATCTCTACGAGCTATGTGGCCAGCCCAATTTCACTTTCTTTTACCCATCCGCTCTTTACCGAAGCAAAATAAGAAGACAAGTCGCGTAATAAATAATCGATGATAAGACGAAAACGAAGAATAGATGCGTATGAAAAGAAACACAGAAAAATTCCACATAAATGTGATAAAAAAATAATTAGTCTTATAATTAGGCTATCATCGAATTATTGTCAAACTTATTAAACGTTGTTATAACGTATCTGCGTATACAGGCATTGGTAATTGCTCGTCAATTGCCTATTAACTTAATTATTAAAAAACGTAGTATAAAATTCAACGCATAATTTGGACGGTGGTAGTGTTTTTAGATTCTATTTCTAAGAAATTATATATATATAATTTCTGAATTATTAAAAGAATTTCGATTACGACGGGATTTTTAATAATAATACGTTATTATATTAACTTGTCCCTTTTTTTTTTTTTTAGATTTATTTATTTATTTATTTATTTAATGAAGCCACACAACAGCTAACAGCCAATTATAGTGTAGGCTTATAAAAAAATAATACAATTAATAATTTTTTCTGAATTATAAAATTAAAAGTAAAAAAACAAATAAAATACAAAAAAATACATTGAACACATTCACCAGCCTCACACCTATTAAACACAACAAAAAAACTACACTTATTCACAAGTCTCACACTCATTAAAACATACATCATTCACACCCCATTCACACAATCTTACTCGAAATAAACGGATGAATAATCTTCAACAAATTAATAAATACAATATAAACCTTAACGTATATACTACATGTACATTACTAAAGGAACACATATACCAAACACACACCACATAATAACAATCTAGAACAAATAGACAACAGCGAGAGTTCTGATCTCATCGCAAAATATGTTCCGGAAGCAACTTATTAAAGAAATATCTGTTATCAAATATCCATACAGGGAAATATGTTTAAAAGAGAATTATATAAGCGGAAAGCTGACGGCAACGGAGAACTTAAACCGAGGTTTGTTCGTGCACGCGGCTCACTAAAGAAACGATTCGATCGCCTATTTGATCTTGGTACAACGTAGGAGATGGTTGATTTTAAATACACAACGTTCTCGTTTTAAATTTTTGAAGCCAAATTTTTCATTTAACACAATTACTAAGGTATTCATGGATTATTTGTATAAATTTAAAGTAAAGAATTCGAACATACGTTATCGCTGTTCTAGTTTTAACACGGCTAAACGTGTTTTATTGGGATGTAACGTAATAAACGTGTTAGAATTGAACATAGGCTCACAGTTGCTCGATATAATTTGTTATTTTTTATTTTAGTCAACGGATTGCTTTATAAAAATTACGATTAATAATTCATTCAACCAAACTCGAATGTTTGTAATTAATATTGCAATCCGAATACTATATACTAAACATTAATGTTACAATTTTTTAAACTACTCCGTCGTTAAATGATATTATTTGCAAGGTGATAAGATGACAAGCATCTTTACGATACTAAATAAGCTGTTTTTTAATAACAAATAAGGTAATCATTAAATCGAATACAATGGTGTTTTTTTGATTAGTGTAATAAATTATTAAAATAACCAACAAAAAATATGTGATTATTTTATATGAATACTGTTCCTCATTTTGCTGATTTTTTGTGAATTATAATCTTAAATTAATATTTTTTCATTTTATATTTTTGTTTATTAAATATTAACTTGAGAATGGACTAACAGTCGAAAAGATTTGTGATTTTCCATAAAGAAAAAACGTTTAGTGATTTTAACTTCTTTTTTGTTGTTTATTAGCGACTTACATAATTTTATTCATTATATTATGTTCCCATATATATTCATAGCTCGGATACTTGCATGTCCTCATTGGGCCATGGTTTAAAACAGATAATAACTACGTTTCCTGTAATTTATATAGAACCTAAATTTTTTTTTTGTTTCAAAAACTAATCTTAAATATCTACCCACCATATTCTACTTCCTACTTATTATATTTAAATAAACTTCGCTTGTTCAATATATGAATCCAATGTAATTTTGTAATTCATACCTATATATTTACTCCACCATATTGTAGTTTAATCATTATTTTATATCTTATTGGTATAGCGTTAGTATTTAGTTTAATTCAATCACCAGATACAATGAGTAATAATGGTGAAATTAAATTTATATTTTTATATAATGAAGAATAATAATTTTTATTCTTTCGTAAACACGCACACATATATACATATACATAATAATATGCGTCTAACGATTGCGCTTTCACCCTTTTTCCGTACATATTGTACTTGAACAATAGTTTCAGCCCGAAGCACTTCTGAAGCATATAAACTTTCTAATTTTACACGACTTTTACACGAGTGTTAGAATGTCTACTTTTTCTATTGATTGATGGTAAATTTTTTTTTTATTTTTTTATTTTTTTATTGGGCTTCCACGATAGAATTTTTGTTATAGGTATTTATCGGTAACTAGAATGCAGTTAAATCTCTCCTGGTTTCAGTTTATTTGCTCATTCATCCAGTAGGCTATTTGGTTGTATCATTTCAAACAAGTATTAGAATACGAGTGTTTTCAATATCTCGCCTAATTCAGTTTTCATCAGATCTCCTGATTGTACTACATCAGTCACGTATCTTCATCGAATGCAATTTTTATTTATTTTCAGCGAGATATTCTAGATTATTTGTTTCGCTGAGTAGTTGAAATTATCCGCTACGATTTTTGAATTATTTTCTTTTTAAGTTATATTTATAATCCGATATTAATTATATATTTTCAGATTATATTTCATTCCATAACGATATTTTTCATAACACTAGCCGTCAGTCCTGTTTAATTTTAAAAAGTTTCCTAGCAATTTTGATTTTATCTGTCGTAGAGTGTTATATCCATTTGGCCCGAAAGTATTCTAAAATTTTACATAGGTGTTTTTATCCGCTAAATTATATGCTTTTTACATACATAAAGATGATACAATGAGCTCTTCCCCGAATTCTTAGCGAATGATAAATTTCAAATTGAATTGGGAGAATTATTACTCTGGGGATTCCGAAACAACATACGTCTTATCAACCACCATCAAAATTAACATATCCACTTAAACTGTAATTGATAGGAATGATAATTTTTTTTTTTTTACCTTTTTAGTCTTCAGATCGGACCAGAATAAATAATTATAACCGTAGTGATAATCCAGTCCGTTAATATTGGACACATTCGCGACCGATGTAACATCTTGTCCGTTTGAATTCATTCGTATGACCGAACGGCTATGCGCAAAGTATACCGACGTGGGTACACTCTTATTTGCTATGCAATACTTATTATCTACTAAATCGTAACCGAAATGACAGGAACATTTGTGCGAACCATCCAGATTAAGGCATAATTGATCGCAGAAACCCCATTCTTGACATTCGTTTCTGTCTGGAAAAAATTAAAATAAAAATAAATAAAAATTCAAAATTATTTCCGTTCGAGGATTAATATTTATTATTATTATTATTATTAGTGCTAATAGTTTTGCTACCAATTTCCGTCCTAAAATGATATAACGAAGTATCAAATATTAAAATTCTACTCTAATTTCTAAATTATTTTGGATTCCTTCTCGACAAAAATACTAATGACGTTTTGTATGATCATAACATTTATATCACGAAGAATATAGAACATTTGTTGTATATTTAGTCAGTAAAATTTTTCTTTTGCTTAGACATAACTGTTCATTCCTAACTACGAGCAAAACAAAATGCATGCCTGGTTATCACTCCAAAAGTTTATTTAGTGATAGTAGTCGATAATAACTCTATGATTGAGAAAATGTCATCATCGATTAAAATATCTTGAAGTAGTAAACGATAATCGTTTATGTTTTGAAACGAAATTAAAAACTACACTATCAGTTTTTTTTTTTTTTTTTAATTAAAAATCTCGCTTGCTATTTAGATACAATAATTTCGGAATAACCGCGTACAAAAAAGAAAAAAAACTATTTATTATTAAAAGTAAAACGATATATTAATAAACCCGAGTTTACGTTTCAAGCAACATGCAGTGCCCATCATCAGAACTAAACTGAATTAACCCTGACATAACAAGCTACTACCTTAACTATATAGAAAAAACTAAAACTACATCTGATTGGTTCTCAAATGACCAATCACCGTTCTCCATGCCGGATCAAGTCGGAAGCCATCCTCTCTGTTGAAGTTCTTGAATTTTTCATGCTACATGTTTCTTAATCCTTACAGCAACAGCTCTGCTTGTTTGTCCCACATAGCTAAGTCCACAAGAGCATAGTATTCTGTACATACCGCTACTTCCCTCTCTGGTATAACATCCTTTACATTTTTCAGCATATTACACAATTTTATGAACGTGCCAAACACCGGCCTAATATTATTCCTGTACAATATTCTGCCCAAACGATCCGTAATCCCTTCACAAAATTTTTTTTTATTTTTTTTAATAAAAATACGATCTTAACTCATTGAAGTTAAATAAGTATCAAATTTAGTAAAGTGTAGCTTACTAACAAGATCATCCTGTTAGCCAGCTTATGGGTTGAAGTCAGTAGTCCATTGACCATGACTACAAAAATTAGTTTGTATTAATCTATTTATGTAATAGAATTTAATGACTTCATAATAAGTCTGACGGGTGGCGCCTTTTAAGACCCCTGATGTCTTGACTATTATCTAATAAATTGGTAGCTTCCACATTGACATGTTGGTATAGCCTCTTCTTGTGTGCTGTAGCGAATTTTCTAATCTGTTCGTTTACAAGCGAGATGTGCAAGTCTCAATGAATATCATCATTACTCGAATAACGGCATGCATCGACAATTGCTCTTAGTATTATGCTTTGTCTAGCTTGGATCTTTGCTCTAGAAGACCTGCTGGTACAGCCCCATAACTGCAGACCATAAGTCCATATTGGCTTTATGATCTGCCGATACAGTAGGCATTTGTACCTTACGTCTAGAGGCGATTTGCGTCCAATAAGCCAATATAACTGCTGAGTTTTTATGGGAGGCGTATCGTAACTAATATTTGTTTGTCCAAATTAGAATTCTTTACGTTCGCCTTTCTTCCACTAATTTTTTTAACCAGGTGTGCATCCTTACATACCCATTACAAACCGTCACTTGTTCTATTCTGTTCAATTCATTGACTAAATTTTACTGTTTGAATACTCTTTTTGCCATGGTAATTAATGTTTTAAAAATTCCTAATTTTTAGCTTGGGTGATGGTGTGAGCCCTGTCTGCGTACTCTTAATATACAGTAATATAGACAACTTCTTGTCATTGTTCCTTTTCACCAGAACGTTCTCATTTTCGATATATTTATTTAATACATATATCAGCTACTCTTATCTTACAGTATAGTACACTGGAAAGGCGCTGATAATTATCGTATCAATAAATTAAAATCTATCCAAAGCCTATAAATCTATTTATATAAAAAAAATAATTTCGAAAACAATAACATAATTTTAATGTATCATATTCAGCTAGTTGAATTTGTTTTTAATGTTCCGCATGACTGTCAAATAACAAATAACAAGATATACTGTAATAGGTGACGTTGAAAGAATGCCCGAATATTTTGAATTTCATATAGGAGAATTCAGAACGTTATTCGTGGATGCCGTACTTAATAATTTTCTTCCTAGAGAAATCGTAAACGCTGACCAAACCATCTAATTAAGTTTTTTATTTTTTGAAAAGTGTGGAATGTAGTGATTTAAAAAAAAAATAAACAACAAGAAAGAAGTTAAAATCACTAAACGTTTTATAAATATCACAAAACTTTTTGGCTATTAAGGCATTATTAGTAAAAATAAAATAACATAAAAATATGTACAACATATAAACAATATAAAATGTAAAACTACTAATCTAGATATACAATTCATGAAATTTAACAAAATGAGAAATAATCTGATAGCGAATGTGATAAACAACACAATCTGCGTATAAGAAATAAAACATATAAAAACACTAATTTAAATATACAATTTATAAAAATTAACTATTTATAAAATAATCTGATAATGAACGTGATAAACATAATCTACAATCAGCAATACAAAATAGATAAGGTACATGAACATACCAAAAGCACAGAAAATGAAAATAAATAAGAAGTTCTGTGTAATATAAAAATTGACTTTTACAATATGGAACTAATTATTCATCAAAATTTATCGTTGGATTCAATAAATTATTTTTATATCCTTGTTTTATTATTTCAATTTTTTCAAGTAGTTTTCTCTTTTTATATTCTTCTGTGTGTAAAATATTATAATTTTGTGTTTTAATTCTTTACAATAATAATGATTTTTCATCATTCTTTTTTATGAATTGAAATGTTCTTTAAATCTAATTGTGAATTGTCTGCCTGTTTCTCACTTTTTTACATTGATTACAATTTAATTTATATGCTCCTGAATTTTTTAATATATTTTTATTTTCTATTTTGTTGCGACTAATTGATTTTAATGTGTTATTATTTTCTAAATATATGTTACATTTGTTAAATATTTTTATTATTTTATATGTGTGATTTCCTACATGATTTATTGAATTTTAATTCCTTTTTCTAATTCTGTATTTCTGTTGTACAATTTTTTCCGATATTTTATCAACTTAAGGATTATATTTATTATTGATTGCTATTTGTTTTGTTGTTTTTTCTTATTTACTTTACTATTAACTATTAAAATTGTATTTACTACTGACTAATTTATGCATAAAGAGATAAAAATAATTTATTTAATTAAATGATAAATTTTGAGAAGAATTATTTCTAAGAGGTATATTATAAATATAAATTTTTATATTAGACAAAAGTTTTATTTATTTATAATTCTGTGCTTTCGGTATGTTTATGTATAAATTTTGTATTATAGATGTGTATTGTCGTGTTTAGTACATTCACTATTAAGATTATTTTATAAATATTATTTTACATTTTGTTAATTTTTATAAAATGCACATCTGAATTAAATAGTTTTACATTTTATATTTCTTATAGATAGTGTTCTTCACTATATTCACTATCAGACTATTTTAAATTTTGTTAATTTTATAAATTATATCTAAATTAACATTTTTACATTTTAAAATTTCTTATATATTGTATATTTTTTATGTGATTTCATGTTCACTTGATAATGGGTTAATAGCCGATAATGTTTACGATTTTCATAAAATGTTTAGTGATTTTAACTCATTTCTTGTTGTTTACTTTTTAAGTAATTTAATAATAAAAAAGTACGCAGTAATTAATATATTCCAATTTCTTGATAACAGCTTAATTACATTAGCTGTTTGCGTAGAAATGTCGATTATGTCCTAACTTTCGCGTAATTTTGTTTCAATTTGCGTTGTAATCATCAAATTATTCGGCCATATGAGCAACGGTAGTGGAAAGATAGTTATCCAGAGTAAAACACACGAATCATGTTGGAGAGGTCGATCACTAAACCGACCGAAAAAAGAGATTAACCGGGATTCAGACAGTCGAGAAGCTCATGGAGGAAAAGAAACTTAGCGCGAGATTTCTTTAAAAGAACTAAAATAGGGCACAACACTCGTGATCGAGCATACTAAATATGATGATTATGAATAAGTTCGTGATTATATAATCGGAAAAGGATGATATCATCCCCTTCTGATTATTTAATCAATAACTTATTAAAATTACCTGTATTGACAAAACAAAATTTGAATTCAAAAACTTCTCCTTTATTAACAAACGCGTGATTATTCAATTAACAATATCATGTGTCGCTATTTAGTTCGAAGTGTTATCATTTTTTTTCTTCGTAATAAGTATTTAATGAAAAATAAAGTAAATTTCTATCGTCCTTCAGTTTTATAGTTACTACTGTAGTGCATTATTATAACTTTTTATGATTCGTTTAACGTATCAATATTTGAAAAAGATTAAAATTAATTAAATAAGACATGTTTGACAAAAAGTACTTATATTATTTTTTGTTCGCTTTGTCAGACTTCTCACTTGCGCAGTCAGTCGATAGTTGCCTTAGATAAAGTCTCGTATTTTAAAAGGAATTCCAAATACTAGGTTTGAGAATGATTATATGTTAATTTTTTATCGAAAGATGGCATCCCATTAGCGATTTCAAAGCGATACTCCCGTTTAAAACGAAATTGTCTAATCTTCTATTTTTATATAATCGTACCTGCTTTATAACTTTTCGAAGTAACTCGCACATATCGTAATTCGAATTAATCGATTATACGACTTAAAAAGAAACAAAATTTTAGTAACAGACATGCACGGTCATAAATCGAAGAAGAAAACAAAATTTTTATACGAGTACAACCTACGCAACGTACAGTATAAATTATTGTTAACGATAAATTTTCGAAGGAGGATCAATTTTAAGATTTAGTTTGGTGAAAGTAGTTGTGTTCACATTTAGTTGTAACGCGAATTGTCAGATATTTATTGTAATGGTAAAAGATAGAGTTGGGTAAACAAAATTACGTCCATAGTATCTTTACCGACACAAGTTCTGCTATCCTCTGAAAGTTTTTCTCCGTCTGGACAAACACAAACACCTCCGGTCGGTGAAGCGTGACACTGATATTCGCAGTTTAATACCGGACAACTGACCGTTGCTAAAAACAAAAACAAAATATATATAAAAATAGATAAATCGATCAATCAAAATCAAAACAACGATGTATGCTTATATATAATATATATCACACATGTACAACATGTAAATTTAAGTATTGCAGGTAAAGATAACGGAATGTGGGCATTGGCTAACATGACTATAAAATTAAAACTAGAATAGAAATAGCGCGAAGTACATTTCAAAAAATGAAATAATTACTGCGCAATAGGGAAATTAATGACTACAGAATGCTACGTGCTGTTGGTATTTTTTTATGGAGTAGAGAGTTGGACGATCAAGGCAACATCAACGAAGAAAATATTTTAAATGTGGCTTCGTCGCCGGATTCTTAAAGTACCTTAGATAGATACGGTATCTAATGAAGCAACACGCCGAACAGCCTACTTTGGTAATATTCGAAACAGTAAATACGCTATACTGCAGACTATAATACGAGAACGAACAGAGAGGACGTCGTGGAATAAAAATCTTGAAGTCCGATTCGAGATGTCGGGCGCGATAGCTAGATAAACGGAAGTTTTGTCAGATGGCCACCGATAGGAGATATACCTATAAGAAGAATATATATATATATACACACACAACATTATAAGTTAAACTAATAAAAAAATGAAACACATTTAATTTTGAATTTTTTACGCTTTTTCTTTTTTCATCTATAAATTTCGAGTTGCTTTTAAAATTTTTCTATACATCCGAATCTTGACGCTCCGCAGATTGTGCCGAAGTAGCGTAGCCGTAATCCGCCACGGAATTTACCATATCGCTAAGATTATAACAATTATTCGATTTTTATTAAAAATTATTTACTTCCCTAAATTTCTCCTATCGAAATTGCTACTGATTATTGATATTATTAAAATCGCTCGCACGGAAGAGGCAACTAAGTAGAAAGAAGAGGCGCCGTTGAATACCGAATGTGATACATACTGTTTTTGCTGCCGAGAAAGTTAGTCCTTGCTTAAATATTGCGATGTGTCTTATCGCAGGAGCTAACAAGCCCGGTAGCAAGTATCCTAGCAGAAACGAATTTACTTCAACTTAGTGATCGAAGAAAATTACTTTCGTTGCAGTATTTTAGTAAAATCTCGTATCTTCCTGATAATCCCGTTCACGATTACACTGCGAACGCATCAGCCTACATCGAACGTTATAGATTAAGAATACGTACACCAAGGCCACTAGTCATGCACTGTAGAATGATCTGCAACAATCTTAGTATAGATATGCGAATCTTCGCTAAATTGGCAATCCAAATGGGAACAGCGTCTCAACGGCAACAAACTGTACAAAATAAAATCGATCCTTTCCGAATGACATACATGTTAACGTCGAGATCGCCAAGAAGTAAGATTGGCTCGCTTGAGAGTAGGACACAGTCGACTAACTCACGCTTACCATTTAGGAAAAGGACGAGCCGCCAGAATGTATCGAATACCTGTGCCAGCTAATAGTAGCTCACGTATTGACCGAAAGCCAGAAATATGCTGCGGAACGACAAATGTGTTTTGGAGATGCAACCCTGGATATCCATATTTTATAAACTAACAATATTAATAAGTTGTTTATAAAACTAACCAAACTATATAATAGCGTATGATAAATTAGCATGTACTTGTATTTAAGACGCAAATGACCACGCAATCGAGCGTCTATAAATAAATAAATTAATAAATTAATAAATAAGTAGAAGGTATTAAACGTATAAAAAATATATATTATTTATCTATATTATATATACACAGATAGCAGATATATCTGTAGACAACTCGAATGCTCGTTTCAATTTAATTAGATTATTCTATTAGAATAATGAGGAATATAATTTAAAATTAAGTATATCAATAATTTCTATCGGTAGTCCATAAAACTTAATTTTAGTCGATGGTATTCTTAATTCGATTTTAATAGTAGTTTTCTCAATTACACTATTTTGTTGGTTTTTTGTACGATTCTTTTATGTAAAAATTATTGTTTTATTCAAATATACCCAGTGAAAATAATATATATATATATATATATATATACAATATAAATGTGTATGCTCGAGGTGATCGCTACTGAATGAAACTAGATTTTTAAATATTTAAATATAACAAAAAAAATCGCCTGAAAATTGAAACAATTCAATTTTGGCAATATTTTTAAAATAGCTATAATTTTCTACACCGTCTCGTCACTATGGGTAACTCCCTTGCTGACACAACTGTCAGTCTTCGATCTTTTACTAAGCCCGTTTATTGCGCAATCTCTCTGTATTTTGATCTATTATACTATTATCAAAACTGCTCGTAAAACATATTCGAAACCATTTTGGTCCGTTTCTAACGGTGTTTATTAAATCTATCAAACCCGATATACCATCCATCCTTGGTTTTATAAACTCCGATCAAACAGAATACGATACGTAATATTATTGTAATAATACACAGATTATGGTAATCCTTCAATATTTAAAACACGTACTCTTTTCCTTGTTTATTTTGGTCTCATCCATCCGATCTGTCGTAGTCGATGCCGATCGTGTTTTTTTCAAATGTTTACACTATTGGCCAAAAGATGTCATGGTTTACAACGGTTGATTACCTTCATATTTTATCCTACTTCCATTTTCGTTAAACAATACAGGAATTCTCCTTCTATTGCATTATTTTACTGTTGCCAATAGCTCTATTTAATGTTTTCCTTCGTCGTATATTTTTTTCCTGCTCTTAATCACGTTTTATTTATGTATAATTTTTTCTTAGAGTAAATATGGTAACAGATATGTTTGATGAGTAAACCATCGCGAAAGCCAATAAGTTTTTTTTTTTAAATAACAATTTTTAGAACGACATAAACTATTGATGTCAATCACGAACGGAGATGTGTAAAATAAGACAGAAAATACGCGTTCATTTCTCGTATTGTCCTAACATTTTTTGCCCTTGGCCAGCGATTTACATCTCGAATAATATTCGTGTAGAGGTAGGTCAAGTTTCGTGGTTAAATTTAAAATAATAATTTTTTATTTGTTAAACTTTCCCTAGCCAGCCGGAAGTACGAATCTACAAAAAGACGACGAATACCGGACGTTAGTAACGGAGATGTCGTAACCTTGACATTTGACATATTTAATTATAGTTTAAAAACATTAGCTCAATTAAATTCAATCATATAATAGGTGCACAGATGATGATGATAATAGTGAGTAATAATAATAATAAAAACTTTAATGGGAACAATCTTAATCGACAATAAATAGTAGGGACGTTGATAATAATAATAATAATAATAATAATAATAACTGCGATAAATATTTTAAAATAAGAAGCAAAAAAAAAAGCTAGGACTACATACATCTTTCGAGAAATCAAAATATATAACTAATATATAAGAAGCGCGAAGAAATATACGAGAACAAAATTTGAGAAAATCTGGGGAGCTAAAAAATTTAATAAACTACAAGAAAGTAGTTAAAATCACTATGTTTTTGTATCAAAAGACAACAAAGCTACTATTATGCCATTATCAACTAGGCATAAAAAAATCAAGTGTTAAAATATATACAATTTAATGAAAAATAGAAAAAGGAAAACAGAAAAAAATAAAATGTGAAAAATACTTAATTTCGGTGTACAATATTACAAAAAGAAAGCAAATATAAAGTAATCTGATAGTAAATGTTGTAAACAACGTAATCAACAACCCAGCAATATAAAATTTTTACATAAACAATTACAATAAATAATAAAAAAAAAAAATATTTTTCGTCTAATAAAAAAATGGATTAAATTTATATGGATTAATTTATATTAGAAAGAATTCCTAGTTAAAATTTATCATTGAATTTAATAAACTATTTGTATATTTTCCTTTTATTATTTTAATTTTTTCCGGTAGTTTTATTTTTTTATAATGTTAAAAAACAGGAAGCTGATAGAAAACATTGAAATAATAAAAGGAGGAGTTACAAATAATTTATCGAATTCAATGATAAATTTTTGACGAAGACTTAGCTTTAAGAAGTATATTATAAATTTAATAAATTCTGATATAGAGGGAATTTTTTTATATTTTCGGGTATTTCGTGTAACTGTTGATGTATCAATTTTATATTGCTGATTTGTTGATTGCCTTGTTTACCACATTCACTATCACATTATTTTATAAATAACTGACTTTTTACTTGCTATTTTTTTAAATCTCAATTAAGTATTTTCACATTTTATCTTATTTTTCCTTTTTATAAATTTTTCAAATATATATATATATATAAAATTATTATTCCAGATCACTCGATTACGAGTATGTCATTTATCAGGCTCTTCGTGTTATCATTTAATGCTTGTGCCGCATATGCGAGACCAGACCAATTTTAAAATACGTCGTGAAATCGCAAAGCCAGCATCGAATTTCTGTTCTGCCGGCGACGATGTCAATATGTTGTTTATTCGTTTTCTTTGATTTTCGGTATACAAGCCAACGATGTCGTCTGTGAACACTTCATTCGATCTTATTTTTGACCATCGCTTCCCATAAAATATCTTTTCGCGGATTCATTCCTGCTTTCTTAACTGACCTTATAATCATATCTTTATATCGAAATTTTGGACGGCCACATTGCCTTTTACTATTACTTATTACTCCGTAAAGCATGCGATTCGGAATACGTTGTTCTTCGTCCATCCGTATTACGTGACCAATCCATCGTGGGTGAGATTATTTGCTGTTCAATTGAAGAACAGTTTGCCATTTGTACTATATATATATAAATAATGCATACTCGTAATGGCTAATAACCCAAAAAATTTATGGTATTTTAATACAAGAATTTAGTGATTTTAATTACTTTTTTTATCGTTTATTATTTTACTGCACTGTTCAAATTACAAAATTTAAATATATCGGAAAACATGATAGAGACAAATGGATCTTGCACAACGAAACGAATATAGGCAGAACGAGAAAAATGAAAACCGAATTTCAGCTAACGAAGATATAATCAAAAATTAGTTTTCTAGAAATGCAGAATTCCGACGCTGGAACACAGTGATTAAACCGGAATGTTTTTACGTAGCACAGAGTATCTTGCAACGAATACACTAGACTGAGATCGAAAAGCAATAAAAAAAGAAACAAAGATAATAAAAAAATTCAATTAAGAACTAACAATAAAGAAGCGGTATACGAAATTAATTTTACGGATATCTTAAAAAAATAAAATCGGAAAGATTAAATTCGACTTTAAAAAAAGAAAAAAGTTAAAATATATTAAAATAGGGTTGTTTATGGAATTAACAGATTTAATCGAAATGAAGATGGAAAAAGAAGAAATTCAAAACAGACGCGTGTATAAGAAAGAAATAGAACGTTATTCGGCCATAATCGATTCCCTATATATATATTATAAAGCATCGGCTACAGTATGCGACCCTGTCTCATCCCTTTTTTTGTTTGAAAACTTTCAGATAGTTGTCTATCTACTTTTATATGCACAGTATTATGTTCATATAATTTTTTATTATCATTAATGAGATATTCAGATAGTTCGATTTTTTTAATTTTCCACGTTCCGCTCAACCATATCAAATGCTTTTGTATATAGTCCAGAAAGTATAATATATTTTTTTTGTTTGAAAACTTTCAGATAGTTGTCTATCTACTTTTATATGCACAGTATTATCCTTCATATAATTTTTTATTATCATTAATGAGATATTCAGATAGTTCGATTTTTTTAATTTTCCACGTTCCGCTCAACCATATCAAATGCTTTTGTATATAGTGCAGAAAGTATAATATATTGCTGGCGATGGGATAGTCGCCGTATATATTGGATTCGACACAGAAAAATCAGTATTTTCCTATCTTACTTAATCATACAGACGAGGAGGTTTTGTAATGCTCGCCAAAAATGTTAGCCGCATTATAAATTTAATTAGCACAACTCTGATTAATAATACTAATAATAAATAAGAAAACGTTAAATATTACACACAGCAAGCCGAGTCTTGTTCGTCTGCATTATCTTCGCAATCTTTAACGCGATCGCATAATTGCGATTTCGATATACATTTAGGTTTTCCCTCGTGACCGCCTCGTGGACATAGAAATTTTCCAGGACAAGATAAGGTGACGCAGTTCAGTTCGTCGCTGCCATCCGGGCAATCCGAGTAGCCGTCGCATCGATAATTCTTAGGAATACAACGATTGTTAGCGCATTGAAACTGACCGACGTGACATGCGGCGAAATCTGAAACATGGAGAGAAGAAAAAAGCGATTGAACGGAAGTTACGAGTTGAAGTTACCGACGTAATTGTATAAATATCGATACTTTGTCGCTTAATTTAAAAAGGAGTCGACACGACTATATATGAATAATTAAAATAATTATATCGATCAGTGTAAATACGTTCATCTTTACAATATCGTTATATTCGCTATAAATACTTTAGTTTTAACGAGAATTTGCTCCATGTACACAGAAAACTAAGTTTTTTGCGAGATCCTTATTTAGATGTACGAAAGTATTTTCTTTATTATTATTATTATTATAGCGCAAACATAACTAAAATTTAAATAATTGCTAATTTTTGGCAGAGTAAAACACGCGCGAGGTCATTTGGTCCAATAATCAAACCCTTTATAAGCGAAAGCAACTACAATGCAAGGTTCTGCGATTTAGAACACTTTAAATGACATATATCTTCGCCAGTGTTCGCAAGTTTAAGAGCTTCAACGTTGATACGTTGATGAAGTCTCTTCCGATGGATTATTGTATGTAACCTCGCTATCAGAAAACGCACTACAAAATTAATGTATCATAACGTTAAGCTAATTGTACAATACCAATATTGGGACTAAAGCAATTGGCATGGCGGTCGTAATTAAATAAATAAGTAATATATAAATGTCGAATAACATAATATTTATATTTAACATAATTATATAAATATTTATAATAATTGTATATTCATATATAATATAACAAAATGTTTATGCAATGACATATTTTATATTAAATATTACTTTTATGTATAAGGTGTATATTAAAACATTGTATAAATTTAAAATATATATATATATATATATGTTGGAATATTTCATGTTATTTTTTGAGCAAAACCAACTCTCTGCTTATTTATGTTCAATGACATCATTATGTTTCAACAGCTAGTTAATACTAAGTAGTAAGTGTATATATATATATATATATATATATATATATATATATATATATATATATATATATATATGTATTTTATTACTATAAATATAAGAGGTGTATAATAAAATTACATATATAATTTCTGCTTCTTAAATAATAAAATAACATGATAGCAGAGCTCGGTCCAGTTAATGTATAGTTATTATCGTTTATCGCGTTTATTTTACTTTTAAAACACGGGTATAAAAATAAAAACAATTGAACACGGATCCAATTAATAGCTATCCCGAAGTTAACGTTAAATGATTCACTATGGAAAATTCGAATTTATTCGTTTTCAGAAGTCAAGGGATGAAAAAATCCTTAAAAGAAACAACGGATCAAGACCGCAAAGTAAGCAATGCAATCATCTCTACAGTAGACAATGAATTACTTCAAACCATCGCTAATTGGAATACATCATGCGAAATGTGGAAAAAATTAAACGATCATTTCACTTGCAATAGTGAAAACGAGAAATATCTGATATGCAAAAAGTTCATATATGTAAAAATTGGAAAAACCGAAACTTGTAGAACAATTCCGATCAAATATTAAAAGAAGCATGGAATCTTGAACTGAAACGCGATAAAGAATTTATTTTCATGAACTTATTAGAACGCAGAGAAAATCTAAAAACCATAATTACGGTATTAGAAAACGAAACAGAAAAGGATTATGAACAGGTAAAAACAAGATTAAAGATTAAAAGCACAAAAGTTGCGTCAACAATTTTACCTATTTCCGTAACTAATAATGTAGCTGTATGTAATGTAAAATGTAATATTTGTAAAAAAAAAAAAACGAGGCACAATTTTATAAATTGTCATTTTAAAGAAAGATGAGTTCTTTAAAATATGCAAACAAAAATTGCACATTGAAAAGTTTTGTTTAAAAAAAAAAAGACACGATTAATATTGTTCATTAATGTCAAACGGTCGGATAAAAATAAAATGTATTTTAAACGTGTAAAATTGATTTTTCGTTAACGACTTATGGTATAGGATCTGTTGATATTGATAATAAAATACGTCTCATAAATGTATGGCACGTTCCAAATTTAATAGAAAATCTAATTTCTGTGATTCAGATAAATAAAAATTTCAGTAGCTGGGTACTAAGTATATATACATAGAAATGTATGAGTTCGTTGTTGTTACACATGCTTTTACTACTATAAATATATAAAATGTATAATAAAATTACTTTGTGATATATCATTTCTGCTTCTTAAATAATAAAATAACAATATATAATAGTTTCGTTGTATTATTAATGTAAATATAAATTGGAGGAATAAGAAATTAATTAGTTTTGCTTGAAACCTTAGCGACATACTAAAGTGTTTCTTATGCCAGTTGCCTCGAAATTAGTAGATAAAGACGTCTACATCGTGAGCTGAGGTATAAAGTATCCGGACACGGAAAGTAAGTAATTTGTGTCTGTACTAACACAGGGCGCGGAATGTGGTTGCAAAAACTTTAAATTAAAAACTGATTCGGCTGCAGGTAAAGCCGTAGAAAAGAAACACTTAATTTGTTCAAGTCGTTTGTTAGTCATTATAGAAGATCATCTATAGTAGACGATTGTGAACACGGTAATCAACGTCATACGACTAATTACAATCATGCACAATGCGTTGAAAGATTTAAAATGTTTATAACAACGACACGTTTCGTCTTTTTATTAACGCGTTTAATATGGAAAAGTGGAATAAAGAAGACGACACTGATAGATCCGAGTAATAAAAAAAGGTTTGCTGGACACGAGATCTGGGAAGAAGGAATATTCTAAAATTGAAGAAAAACCGCCAGTGGAATGGAAAAGAGTCGAAATAATAACAACGGGATTCGAGAAAATAATAGGAGCAGTCGGAAAAAGAGAAATAACAATTATTTGCCAAAAAGATGGAACCATTATCGTGATTCAACACCTGCCATTCTTGTATAGATACATCTTTACTAGGGTGTAATATTAAGAATATTGTATTTGATTTTAATAAAACTTTATTGTTAAATGATGTTAACGATTATATTAAGCATGAACATATTTAGCACGCGGTGAAATATAATATCGTAAAGTAGCCTTTTGCGCATAGCCTACTAATATCAACAAAGTAGCATTGAAAAATAGATACACGTTGTGTTTAAGAGTATCTATACAAGTATTAATGTGTGTGTATGTATGGAAAAATATATATAAAAAAAAAAGAATAAAAAATAAAAAAAAGTAGAAAAAAATATGCATGTTAGTTTGGGCATTTAAGTATATTACGGCGGCTGCCTCCTTCTTTTTTTTTTAATGCTTAAGCACCTTATATATAAATACATGTTACTGTAGGAGAATTATTTTCTATTTCAAACTTTAATTATTAATACATTAATGTAATAACTAATTTAACATCCTGTATTGCGACTTAAATTGTTTTTTTTTTTAATTTGTTTTCTTAAAAAATGTAATTGGGCACGAAAGGCTGTAAATTTACAGCTAACTTTCACGATCACTTAGAATTTTCATTTCAAGTTTCCAATTTTTGTTAATGGAATAATTAATTTCTTTTAAATAATATTTTATATATTTACATTAAAATGTTTTACTATCAGTTGGTACGATTATTAAACAATCCCCGAATACCGGCTATATAGATCGTCTAGAGATTGTCTTTTAAAATAAAGGATTTGCTATATGCATCGCTAATATCATTTTTTTTATATTTTCATAAGAATATTCAAATGTATTATTAAAAAAAACACGATGATAATGATTAATGCGTTTAAATATATAAGATAACCAAGAGAAGACGAACGGTCTTGTTGGTTTTTTGAATAACTCAAAAATTACTCGATAAAAATTTTTGAATGAAATTTAATTTAAAAATGGGAAAACGAGAGATTAGCTTACAATCATTTGTGGAACACAATATAGACGACCGACATTTGCAACACATTCAGTCTTTTTACAACATTTTCGAACACTTGTCGCTGAATTTTTGAGATTTCTTCAGAAATACGAGCTTCCAGGTCTCCCAAATCTCGTGAACGTGTTTCGCAAACGCGACTCTTAAGGTATCCTACAAAAAAAACCGTCGGGTGTAACTTTGAATACTTTTCGTGATCGATTCACCTTGAAAATAACGTTCCACGTATTTCTCGATATAGAATGTCATAATAACTAAAATTGGACAAAAACGAATCTCTCGTGTGTACAGTAAACGGACAGCACGCGTTACCAACTGCGCTATTCAAAAAACAAAACCGTCCGTCTTCTCTGGGTCACCGTCTATATATCAAGTTATGAAATCTGATTTAGGTAAGGAATTGTGTAATATCTTAAGAAAAGACTTGTTATTGTATTATTGTTTATGTATAAATTTTATATTTTTGTATCTTTTTATTTATTTTTAATTTATTCACTATTATGTTATTGTTAATGTATAAATTTTATATTGCCGATTGTGTTGTATTAGCTATAAGATTAATTAAAAATACTGTTTTATCGCTTTGATAATTTTTGTAAATTGTGTATTTTTATGTAATATTTTTTAAAGTTTATATTTTTATAAATTTGTATATCATTTTATAATTTATATTTTTTATATTCGCTTGATAACGGCTTATCAGACGAAATGCTTCGTGATTTTTCGTAAAGAAAAAATTTTAACGATTTTTTTTTGTTTACTTTTTTTTTTTTTTTTACATAATCTTCTATCGTGTTAAACGAATATTAACCCTTTCAATCGTACATTATAATATTTTGGCGCTAAATTATAAATTTCGATATAGGTGTTTATGTTTCTCAGGTTAATAGTAGATAATTTTCAACGTATTTATCCAAATATTTTTAAAATTGAGGCATTTCGAGTCGATCAGAAAGTAAAAAATTTTGTTATCATTAAAATATTATGTCCCATATAGTGGACATTGTTACTAAAATTTTTTTGATTAATAATATCGCGGTTTATTACTTACTGCAATTCATTTCGTCGCTGCCATCGTCGCAGTCTTTGGAATAATCGCATTTTTGTTTGTTATCGATACACTTTTTCCGATCGTTACATCGAAATTGATCTAACGAACAAGACACTCCGTGCGACAGCGTGCAAAGATCTTCGTCTCGATTATTCCGACAATCGTAATAGCCGTCGCATTTCGCTTCTTTAGGTATACATACTGACGTTGATTGGTGTTTATCGCAGTAGAAATCATCTTCTCGGCAGACTCTATAACCTGTAATTTCGATGAAGAACAATTATTCGATATATATTCGCGATATGCTTTGTAACAAATAACTTTCAGATATAAAATTTTAATTATATTTACTAACGCATATGCGGAAAAAAACAAATTAATATTAATGCGATCGAACTGAAATTTTCAACGTACACATTTAGAGCCAATTTTTTTTTTTTTAAATTTTTTTATTGTACCGGCACCAAACTACCATATGAATAAAGTAATAAAAAAATAGTGCTTAATCTAACGTCCCCAGCGAGACTATTGGATTCTCAACGACAGTATTATCAAAGTTGACTGAATTATTGGTTTATTTGATTACTATAGCATTACATAAGTTTATTATTTAAATTGATAAGTAAAAAAGATGACGAGAAAAAATGAATTGAAATTTCGTGAATTTTATGGGGATGTGTTCGAATTTCAATATTCGTAATTTCCAATTCATCTTCCTCGTATTAGTCGCATCTCCTGTTCAGGAGTGCGTACATCGTACTATATTTCATATGTCACGATCTGTGGTTTTCCTTATAATTTAAGTCAAGTCATGAGACGGCTTGTTCGAAGTGATCAATTTCAGCATTCGCCTTTCTGTTATTGGTTTCGATGGTACTCTCTCTTGAACGACAGTGATGAATAATCCGCCTGCTCCGATCTTACGAGCGAATATATTTTACTGTCCTTTCTTTAATGTCTTTCATTAGTTTATTTTCTTCTTGTCCAATTCTTCTCATTACAGTTTTGTTTGTAATGCGATCTGTCCGTGATATTATCAATATCCTCCGATAGATAGCACCACATTACAAACGCGTTGATTCTTTATTCGCTATCTGCGTTAAATATCCACGTTTCGCAGGCATATTTAACTACTGTCCAGACGTAACAATGTAATACTCGTTTCTTCGAGTTAAGGTTCAATTTTGTGTTCTTGGAAACTGCGCTTAAATTATTAAAAGCCTGTTTCGCCATATTTCAATTCTTGTTCTGATTTCTTTTTGATCTCTAGTAGTATCATTGTTATCAGAGCTGCCAAATATCATTTTCAATTACTTAATACATATCACGCGTATGTAGAAAATTTCATCTAATTTTCCGTTCCATGATTTCGGTTAATATTTCGTAATTCCTTATTATATGTCCCATCATTACGCAGCTGTTCTTTTCTCGAGGGTACTCAATAAGGTTATTTCTGCTGCTCTTTTAAGAACGTCTTCGATTTTAACTTTTTTTGAATCCAATTTTTGGAATTTTAACATTTTCCTCGGAAACCACATTTCTGCTCATTCCAGTTTTTTCTCTTATCAATCGCATTTATCATTCAGGTTTCGCAACCTTATATTACCATACGTACAACTTGACTAATATTTACTATATTTACTTTAAGACTTCATGTACATATTTTTCCCAGTTACTATCGCATAATTCTGTGTTAAAACACATTTTGCCGGATTGATCGTTCTAATAATATTTTCCTAGAACAACAATTTGGCTTTCGACAAAATTTATCAACTGTTATGCAATTAGCGCGTGTCACCGATTTTATCACCGATGATCTTTAACTTAATGTCTCCTGGCAAGTATCTGAAACTTAAGCCTACTTTACAGATACGATTCGTTTAAGCATCCGTCACAAAATATTATTATTATCAATCTGAATTAACGTGCCGAGTGCGGTAACTAGAGGCACGACGGAGAGGAAGTTAAATCAAGGAGTAAAGACGGAACATACGGAAGAACATGATTAGGTTAGTAAAGAGTGTTCAACTTTGAGGAGAATAGGAACTGAGGAGTACAAAGGACAGTCAATGAGGATATGGGAGACGGAAAGCGTGACGATACACACGAGATACTGAGGAGCTGGAGTTAATTTGATCATGTGTGAATGTGTGAGTCTTGTATGACCCAGCTGCAATCTGCTGGAGGCAACGTCTTCTTTGCAGTGTTCCAAGGTAAAACGGAATTATTGATTTGGCGAAGTTTATTTAATGAGCAGGTCGATTGCCATTTTTGTTGCCACGAAGCAATTAACGCCATGCATTGCTTTTACTATTTGATGGAACAAACCTCGGTTCCTCGCTATTTTGAATAAGTCCGTTGCTCTCTGTATTCCAACCCATTTTTTTAATGTTATCAAGCCAACAGATCTTACTTCTCTCCAATTCTTCCTTCTCTTGTTCTCATTATTATGGTATGAGATAGTTGATATTTTTCATTTCTCACAAGATGTCCGAAAAAATTTATCTCTCGTTTTTTTTTACTATAGTAATTAATATTCGATTAGTTCTTATCAGTTCTATCTTCATTTTTCATCCTCTTCGTCCACGAGATTTTTCAAATTCTTCGATAACACCACATTTCAAAGGACGAGATATCCATGTTTTCTTTTACCGTCTATGATTCGCATCCATATAGGAGCACTGATCACGTGACACCAAAAACGCTTTTTTTTTTTATTAACATTCGATCGTAAAGATTATTTTTGAATATGATTCGCATCCATATAGGAGCACTGATCACGTGACACCAAAAACGCTTTTTTTTTTTATTAACATTCGATCGTAAAGATTATTTTTGAATTTTGTAAATATATTTTTTTTTGAACGCGAGTTCGTATTTCTTTTTTTTGATCAAGATTACTATCTTTTCTATCGATTCGATTTATACCGAGTTGACATTTTAATCTGGTTGGTTCCAAGCTATCGTGAATGTTTGTGTTTTTTTTTATGTTTATACTGATGCCTTTTTTTCGCTTTCTAAAGCAATTCAACGGTCTGTGCAGTTCTTCTGTATAATTATTATTCTTGCATCGTATCCGTCTAGAGCTTCATCAAAAATTGCCTCCGAGTACATTAAACAAGGGCGATGACAGTCATCCTTGCCCGACCGCCCGTCGTATTGGTATTTTCATTGTTAAGTGCTCATATATTAATACCTTTGCATATCGATTTTTATACAGGTTTTGTAAAATTGCCTGGTTAATACCAGAAGTTTTTAATATTTCTATTAATTCCGTACTTTGTCAAATGCATTGTTGTAATCTGCGAAATAAATATATACTGTGATTTCTGAAAAATTACTTGTTTCTGCATTTCAATCAAAATAACGCTTCCCTTCTTCCTACTACGTTATCGAAACCAAACTAGTTCCATTTTATATTTCCTCCGCTTATTAATGTTATGCGTCGACGTATTATTATTTGTTAAAAAAAAAAAAAACTTTCAGAACATGACTCGTAAGGCACCATATGCATTTAGATGCATTTACTTCATTCTAACTAGCCTTTCGGTCCATTCCTATGTATTGCATTGTAATCTTGCTGATCTTCGTAGGACTTAACATTTTCAATAAATTGGCCGGTATTTCATCCGGTCCTACGGCTTTCCGTATTTCGTTTTGCTCGATTGTTACTTCTACCACCGATTCTAGACTTAACAATGTATCCATTTCATCTTGCGAAATCAACTCTTCTTGATCATTGAATAGATTTTTTTTACAAATTCTCACCAAATTTTTATATTTTCATGTATATATCTGTTATAATATTTCTACATTCTCGATTTTCAGGATATTTTTTCTGGTTTTTTTTTTCTGTACGCGTACGTCGTTCTTCGAACTTTATTATGTACATTAAATTCATCATGCTCGTTTTGAAATTCCTCCATCTCGTGGCACTGATTATTCGAGCATTCTTCCTTTGCTTTTATTATCTTTTGTCTAATAATTTTATCAGTTTCTTTGTATTTACGCAGGTCATTTTTTTCCTCACTTCTGTGCTTTATCAAGTCCAGTATTTCATCTGCTATCCGTTTATTTTACTTTTGTCTGCATATTTTTTTCCCTCTACTTCGACATTTCCATTTTCTTCTATATTACGGTTCATTTGTTCCTTTAGGTTTTTGTGTATTTTTGATTCTTTAAATTCATATATATATATGTCGTTGGGATATAGCATAGTGTGTAGAACCACGGACTTCTATACGGAAGGTACCGAGCTCGAATACGATGAGCAAGGCAAAAATTATCATCAGAAAATAAAAATATAAATAATCCTAACATTATTATCGCGTGGAAGCCAATGGCAAACCATCACACATAAGACCATATGCGCGCTAATAATAATATAGTACACTACAAAAACTCCCCGGGGGCTGCATTTGCAACAAATTAATTATAATCAGTTCTCTACCGAGTGTATGTGTGTATATACGCTAAAACGTTATATTATGATTGAGTTGCACGTTACTTACATTATACAACAAAATATATATTAGTAACTACATCCGATACGGAGACCGTACTTAATGATTTAACTTATATATATATATATATATATATATATATATATATATATATATATATATATATATATATATATATATATATATATATATATATAATGAAAGTTGGTAACTTGTACAAAAATAAAACAAGGGGAGTTGTTTTTAAAAAATAATTAGGTATTTCTACACAATAACCTTCAATATCACGTTTAAATATTTAGAACTAAGCTTAACCACTTTAGAATAAACTCCAATTTTTTAAATAATACTAGTAATGAAAGTAAAAACAAAAATCGCTTACTGCAACCATCTTCATCGGATCCGTCCACACAGTCGACAGTTTTATCGCATCTAAAATGAGCCGGGTAACAATACGTTTTATTCCAATGGTATTGCCTACAAGACAACATATGACTATCGCATTCTGGAGGAGCTGTTTATATGAAAAACAAAACCAAACGATCGAGAATTACTTTATAAGAACCTATTTAAAATAAATCCAAGACTATAATAGTTTACGAGTAAACAAATAGTATAAATAATTAATTTTTGAAGCATTTTTCATTAGATCGATTTATCTTTCACGTGCGCACTACCATAATTTTATTCATTTTTCATTTTGAGAAATCGAGGTATTTCGACTACCGAAAAATATATAATATTTTATAAAAATATTTTGAACGACTCACAAACACCAGTTTTCAATTCAATAAAACATCGTGTAAGCTTCTGATTTAAAAAAAGAGAAAAATGAATTTCGAGATCGATTTAAATATTTAAATATTATATTTTATATATATATATATATATATATATATATATATATATATATATATGTATATATATATATATATATATATATATATGTATATATATATTTGTATGTATACGTATTTATATATATTTTTTAAATGATCGGTTGGAATTATTTAATATGCAATTGAAGAAATTAAATCTATTTTAACAAATTGAACACATTAATAGATCAATTTCAATTTTTTTAAGAATTAGTCCTCATATTTACAAATAACGAAACAATTCATTCATCGCGTATTTGGATGTGGTTTATAAAAAAAAATATATAATAATATGGAAAATTTTAAAAACATTTGAATTATAATTATATTTTTCGAAGGTATAAAAATTAGCTCAATGACTATCTGGTTAACGTATTTATAATTCTATATTATATAAGTGGATATGTATGTATGTATTTAACAACAATAGACATTCTAAACTCTGTGCCTCTAGCCATTAGTTGCTGTATATTGAACATTAATTTAAATAATAACAATAATATATACGTATATATATATCTATATGTATATAAAAATCAATGCCATTTTTCGTTGTAATTTTATAACTCAAGAACGGGCTCACCTATCCAAACCAAATGTTTAGGCTTTGTTCGGACTATTTAGTAGATGGTTTATGTGAAGTTTGCACAAAATCGGTCTAGCGGTTCTTCATTTATCACATTTTTTGTAACAAATGAATTCAATAAATGGTGTAGTATACGGTTGATGCACCTTAGTATTCTACTGAGAAAATTACATCATAAATGGCGAGCACGCACTATTATTTCCTGTTAGTTCGAAAGGAATAAATGAATTTTGAATGGTCGGACCGCACCCTCTGCATTAAAATTGCTATTGAATGTACAGGTGATTGAAACTCCAACTTGTAATATTTCGAGAAATTCTGCTATGGCAAAAGTTCTGCGATTAACGTCAATTATTTTATGGGATGAGTGTACAAAGCACTTAATCGAACAATGCAAGATTTACGTGGTAATCAACATCTTTTTGGTGGTGCTTTGATATTACTGTCAGGGGATTTTCGTCAAACATTGCCTGTCATTCCTCCATCAACTTCTGCTGATGAAATAAATGCCTGTTTGAAGTCATCAGTTCTTTGGAGATATGTACAAAAATTGTCACTGAACATTAATATGCGTATTCACCTACAAAATGATCCAGCTGCCAATGAGTTTTCAAAACAATTGTTAGAAATTGATTGATCGCTGTACTGAACAATTTTTGTACAATAGATGAATTGATTGAATGTGTTTTTCCGAATATTCGCCAGAATTACAGAAATCATGATTGGTTGAGAGAACGCGCCATTTTAGCACCGAAGAACATTCATATCAATGCCATTAATTTTCAAATTCAAGCGAAACTGTCAGGTGTAGTCACGACATATAAATCAATTGACAGTGTTATGAATCAAGATGAGGCAATGAATTATCCAATCGAATTTTTAAATTCATTGGAACCGGCTGGTATGCCACCGCATTGCTTGAATTTGAAAGTTAGTTCTTTGATTACATTAATGCGAAATATTAATCCATCAAAACTGTGTAATGGCACCAGAATGGCAGTGAAAAAGTTATTGTCAAATTTGATTGAAGCTACGATCTTAACTGCTAAATCAAAAGGAGAAGTTTGTTTGATACCGCGTATACCTATGATTCCAACTGATATACCATTTGAGTTCAAACGATTACAATATCATGTGCGTTTATCATTTGCGATGTCCATCAACAAGGCCCAAGGGCAAACACTTCGCGTTTGTGGTGTGAATTTAGAGGAATCATGTTTTTCACGTGTCCAACTTTATGTCGCCTGTTCCAGAGTCGGTACCCGGCCGTTTGTTTATTCATGCTCAAAATGGAAAAACAAAAAATATTGTTTATCCAAATGTTTTGGATTAAGTTTTAAAATAGCTAGCAATTAATAAACAATTTTTTTGTTTGAATAAATTAATTTGATGCTCTAATTAAATTTTTTTATTATTTCACTTTATACGTAGCGAAGCACTACCGGGCCGCTAGTATATATATATATATATATATATACAAAATTCACCAAGGATGCCGAAACATATCTACTAAAACATATCAACGAAACATCGAACAAAAATCAGTTTTATCTAGTTCGTTAAAATTCCGACAGTCAATTTTGTCAGCAATAAAAGTAACATAATATTCATCGAATAAACTGAACTATAAACGATTATTGTTCCAAAATCCTCGATAATTAAAAAAAAATAATAATAATAAAGATTTATTATTGTACCAGCCAGTTGTTAGGGATACTCGTAGTAATAGAATTCAGTAAACTAAAATAAATAAATAATCTTATATATGACAATCCAATTAACTAACGCGTGGTTTTTTTCCGATGGCGTCTGTCCATTGCAACCCGCTGCATGCTGTTAATGTTGTTATTTTTGGACACATTAAATTCAATATTTAATCTGACCATCTTCGATGCGGTCTTCCTTTTTGTCTTTTATACGGGGTGGTCTGGCTTCCAATATTAGTTTTTCGAATTGCAGTGCGTTTCGTCTAGTGATGCGGCCAAAATAGCGCAAAATCTGTATGCGTATTGCAGACAATAAACTACATTTTTCGCCTATTCTCTGTAAGACTATGTTATTCGTGATTTTTACGATATTCTTAAAAGCCTCCGCCAACGCCATAGGTCGACAGCTTGTACTTTCTTTTCTTTTTTTCTATCGATAGTCCAAGATTCGCAACCATATGTGAAGACAGAGAAAATTAACGACTTCATTATTCGAATTTTAGTGGCCATCGATAAATGTGAATCTTTCCATACTTTAGTTAACCCATGTACTGCAGCGCGACTCATATTAATTCTTCTTTTAATTTCATTTATACAGTAGTCGTCGCTGGATATTAAAGAACGTAAATATATGAAATTTTTCACTACTTGGAATCCATTTATATCTGAATAAACCATATAGCCGACATCCTGACTGAAGAAAACATCCGTTATTTATTATCAGGTCAAAATTCTTTGCTTCGTAAACGATTATTTTATGTTATTTATCATAAAATGGTAGAGACCAGACTGCTCTTTTCATTAAAACCGGTAAACGAGGACCGCAAAAGAGCACCGTCCAGGGATCGTCTGTTGCGTCCTCTGAGCAATCTCAAGGTTTTTTTTTTAAAAAAAAACAAACATCCATTTAGAAGGTAGTAGAAGAAATTCAAACAGGAATAATGTTCGCTGAAAAGAAGTATAAATTATTATCAACCTAATGACGTATGCAAAATTTGATAAGGAAGGTAATCTTCAGAATCAAGAATAATGATTAGAATTTATAGAGAAAACTCAGACCAGGTCGATAATGTTCATGCATAATTGCAACCGAGATTAAACAGAACACATTGGTTGAATAGACGAATATAGTACTGTATTATTATTATTGTTATAATTATAATATTATTATTATTAGTAGTAGTATAGTAGTGGTAATAGCAGTAGTAGTAGTAGAAATAGTAGTAACAGCCGGGAAAAGACTGAAGGAGTGAGAGGAAGATCACAAAAATTAACAAAGGGCACCGCCCTCAATACAGGCGAGATGATAGGCCGCTATAAAAAGAACAATTAAATCCGCGGGGGTTCGGCTCCAGATTATGGGTGCGATATATCCTGCGTTATACACGGTTCCATTGTTTGAGAACAGTTCTAGGTAACAGTTTAAGATCTATCGATATATCTTCTATCTATACATATATATGAATATATATATATATATATATATATATATATATATATATATATATATATATATATACCAAACAAATGTATAAGTGATGTATTCTTCCTCGAAATAAATTATATTTTCTATATCTCCTGGAATATCATTCTGATATATAGCACTTTCTAAATCCTGTTTTTCCTTTACAGGCACCCACCCACACACACATATATATAAGCATGTGTGTGTATGTTATATATACATGTACGTATATATATTATATACGCTAATTACCTTAGTTTTAAAGAAATTTTATATTTTATTTCCCCCGAAAATATATTTATTTTCGCCGAATTTCAGATTATTTATCGAACATATTATCAGGTAATAAAAGTCTGATAAAAATCGAAAGGATCTTATCGAGCAGTGATATGTGTGGCAAATGTGGTAAACTTGATTTCAATTATTTTAGCCAAATAAATTATTGTTAAGAAATTTTACTTATTTATTTAATTTTTAATTATATATATATATATATATATATATATATATATATATATATATATATATATATATATATATAATAAAAAAAAATACGTACACACGGATTTTTTCTTGTATGTACGAAAATATTAATTTTCCTTATGTATATAATATATATATACATAAGGAAAATTAATATTTTCGTACATACAAGAAAAAATGAGCAAACCGTGTGTGCGTTTTTTTTTTAATTTAATTATTCAAGTTGTAAACCATCAATTTCTGATAGCACACGAAGATGCCATGTCGACTTTCTACAATATAAACACAGGAGTTCCACAAGGTTGGGTTCTCCGATCAATATTGTATCAAACACTGGATCTACCTACGAATAATGAAACAATCACCGTCGCATTTGCAGATGATACTGCTATACTTTCGGTTAGTGATCAGTCAGGCTGAAGTCACAGAAAAACCTTCAATTGTGTCGAAAAATGAACAACCGATTGAAAGATAAAGTTAAACGAAACTAAGTATGTCCACGTTACCTATGTCTATGCGTAAAGTTGTTACGCGACATAGGTGATCTAGCAGTTTCTCGAGCTGAGTCTGCTCGGTACCTATGAATGCGCACTTAGATGAACGATTAAGTCGGGAAATTCACATTAGAACGAAAATTAAACAAATTAAAACAGTAAACACGACGATTATGCTGACTTATATGTCGGAACTCTACATTAGACGTTTCCTGTAAACGTTTACTGTATCTGACCGATTTAAACCTACGGCATTCAACTTTAGGCATGTGGCAAGGCTACTAGTCGTAACGAGATCCAAGCGAGATGAAATGCCATACAGTTTGTTGATGATGTCATCGAAGAATTCGCAAAAAAAAAATCACGAGATGTGGTTATTATATCGTGTCAATGTAGAAGCGACTGAGTCAATCCGACGCCTTAAGCCGAATAGCCTTGAATATTTAATTTGTAGATTAAGGAAAGTTTTAGCCGATGGGTTAAATTCCTAACATTAGTTATTTTCTCTTTTTTATTGATTTGCAAGACAAGTTCTGAGGCGATAAATTTATTATTAATATAGTTACTTATTTAACGATAAGATTGTAACACTAATAAATAGTAAAAAAAAACAAAGTTGCAAACGCTTACATCCACGATATTACGTAAATAATATAATTATTATTAATCTGATAGAAGTGTAAACTGTTACAAACTTTGACTCGTTACAAAAAAAAAATTATCTAGGCCTTTGTATAGACTTATTATTCTAGCTTTACCGGTTAAGTTCATTTTTATATTTCTTTTTTGACCATATTCCGGGCAGCGGGCTCCTTAATATTTTGTAAACATACAAATATCGATAGTGAAAGTTTAAAAGTGTATTTAGATTCTTCATTGATATTCATTTTAAAATATTCCACCAATCGATACTTACGGCAGTTTTGGTATTCGTCCTCGGCTTTTTCACAATCCTTTACATCGTCGCAAAGAGATTGTCTCGATATACAGGTACCATCGTTGCATCGAAACTGTCCAGGACCGCAACTACCGTTTAAAGGAACTGCAACCGCCGGTATTGACGACAACCAACTTTCGTCTAAAAGAAAAAAGACGCGAAAATAATTAATAGAACAAAAAGCGACGAAAATAATAATAAAATAAAATTAAATTAAATTAAATATTAAATCAAATCAAATTTATTTGCGCTTAATAACGTTGCGAGAATGACGGATTAAATATTTATATAAACTCTACTGTATTATTGCATTAATTTAACTCATGCATACAACACTGAAACGCATGTACGAGCACTCATACACAATCACACATATTTATATAATTATAATAAACTCAGTACACACTATATATACATACATATATATATATATATATATACACATTTGATATACATATATATGCATACATAATACACGTATTGCAAGTAAACGCAATATATTCACAAAAGCCAATACGTTTATACATCCACATGTGATCTATTAATTCTTACGTAAACGTACAAACGCACAAACACAAATCAGCACGAATTTGACTAAATAACGATAATTATAATTTTAAAGTCATCTAACCTCCTACACTGTACTTAAAGATTTACGAATGACTACTTCCGCGATATAAATATAATTAACGTTCGCCTTCAATGTGAAATTTTTAAAGCTTCGTAGTTTACAATTTTTAATTTAATTACTTTATTTTGATGTTATTAATTATTTATTTCTGAACAAACGTCGGTAATTGTGGATGTTTATTATAGAACGTTGTCTATTTTTATTTTTCTTCTTGTAATTTTTAAAGGTTATTTTTAATATAACTGGGTAATAAATCATTTCCCGAATAAAGTGACTGTATCCTAGTACGAAATTCATTAAATCGCGATAGTTTTAATTTTATCTTTCTCAGCTGCTCTCTGCGGTAACGGCTCGTCTGAAATTTTAATTTTACAAACTAAATATAAGGTGGCGCAACTATAAACTTTAACAAAATCTGCATCTCCGAATATCTTGAAGGTTTTCTAGATCGTGCATTTTTGACACGTAACGAACATTGAGAAAACCTAGATATGAAACTTATAAATTCTATGCAAGTTAGCGGCTTGAAAATGGGACGCGAAATCAGAGGTATTTCAATCATCGGTTCAAGCATTGCGGTTCTCAGCAACAGAATATGCATATGCAAGACATGGGGGACGATCAGTTCATACCAAGTAGAACAGCATTAAATGGTGCATTCAGAATAATTAACCGTATGCTTCAGGCCAACAAACGTGGAAAAACTTTACCTAGAATACGACGACACCTTCATTCGGGAGAAGTCGCAATTAAAACAGAAAAATTAAAAACAACAACTACTCAATATTCGATCATGATCGAAGAGGAAAATCGTAGAAAGACTTCCTGAATAACACAAAGGCTAATTGGTGGTAAACCGGAGAAAGCTCGACTGAATAAATGGAAAGAATCGATTACAAGTGGAATAGAGCACACACTTGCACACGTTCGTATATATCTATAATATAAAAATGAATCGCTAAACGTTGTAACCGCATAACTCAACAACGCCTGGACCAATTTGGCCAATTTTTTTTTAAAATGTTCGTTGAAGTTCAAGGATGGTTTTTACGGCGAGAAAAATTCGTAAAAAATTTCGGGTTGGTTGAGGGGTTGAAGGGGGGTAAATATATATATTTATAGCCAGTTATTTGACATTTACTTTTATATATGATATTCTTTTTAATTTTAGAAGAAATAATTGGCTATTACTGAATCGTGTTCGTGTTTATAAGGTTTTTAAAACTTTTAATTGTCTAACATTCAAACTCATTGACATTGGTAATGGCAAATTTCCTAGAGACATATTGACTGGCTGCATTAACTTTCCTGAAAGTTTTTGTCAATTAACTCGATCAAAAGATGAACTTATTCAGAAGGTGTTTCCAGATGTTGCTGAAAATTACTGAAACCATGATTGGTTGAGCGAACGAGCTATATTGGCTGCAAAAAACATAAATGAATTAAATTTCAAAATTCAAGAACAAATTACAGGCGAATCGAGGATATATAAATCAGTTGATTCAGCTACTAACCAAGATGATGTAATCAACTATCCACCGGAATTTTTAAACTCGCTTGATTTTCCAGGATTGCCACCTCACAATCTTCAATTAAAGGTTGGATCGGTAGTTATAATGTTGCGAAATATCAACCAACCGCGTCTTTGCAACGGCACACGTTTAGCGATAAAAAAATTACTAAACAACGTGATAGAAACAACTATACTAAAGGGAAAGTATAAAGGAGAAGATGTTCTCATACCGCGCATCCCAATGATTCCGACTGATGTGCCATTTGAGTTTAAACGACTACAGTTTCCAGTGCGGCTTGCTTTTGCTATGACCATAAACAAGTCACAGGGGCAATCATTAAGTGTTTGTGGTATTAATTTGGAAAACCCATGCTTCTCACATGGTCAATTGTATGTTGCCTGTTCCCGTGTTGGAAAACCATCAGATTTGTTTGTCTATGCGCCAGGTAATCAAACGAAAAACATCGTATATCACAAAGCACTACAATGAAAATAAAACTGATTATTGTTAATAATTATGATTCACATGATTAACAATAAAGCGATCTATCGGATGAAACGAAAAAACCGCGTTTCAGCTAATAAATTTATACATTTATTGATTGTGGGGCGATACGAAGTTCGCCGGGTCAGCTAGTATATATATATATATATATATATATATATATATATATATATATATATATATATATATATATATATATGAATTATTTTTCAATCACAAGTATGCGAGAAGGCTACTTGACACGATCAAAAGAAGGCGAATTAAGTTTTATGGTCACATAAAGCGGTCGAACCCACCACGGTAGAATATTTACTTACATGCAGAATTTGCAGAGCACATGAAAATGGTTTGACTTCAAGCGGTTCATTGAACCGAGTAACATCGAAGCAAGTCATCTATTGAGGAAAAAACTAGCGGAATATGGAAAATTTAAAGACAAGCCGAAGTTGCGCACAGTGGACCCAACGAAGGAAAGAACAACATCGACAGCGAGTAGTGAGAAATCAAAACAAAAATAAATTGAACAGTTGAAGTGTAGGATATCGTCGACAAAAAGACTACACTAGTGAGCATGGACGACTTAATTTTTTTTAGAATCGTCGTATGGCTCAGTGATCACGGGATATGGAGCATTTTTGTAGTTCCGATTTTTTTGACCCGATGACTGTCGGGAATTTGGTTACGTTTAATGTTTGTTAGATATTTCAAGTGTGGAAACCAGAGAAATGTTTTAGGTTTGGGAAGTGGGATAATCTTGAAGACTTTCTATTGTTGTGGAAAGTTGGCGAACTTGAACATACCATTGATAATCAAATTTTTAAGGAGTATATTGGATAAATTGCCAATTCATTATGTTATACATGTATAACTTTTTATATGCGTTATTACATATCTTATAATTTTTCAATTAAAATGCGGTATCTCTCGTTTTGTGTGTGCGATCGTTTCTTCTATATAATATATATATATATATAATGGCAAAAAAGATCGCTCGATAGAAGCGCTTAATAAGTTAATTAACGATACAAAATAGGGAATAATAATATTTAGTGTTAATTTCGATATATAATAGTAATAAACGAAAGATTTAATTGATTCATTTATTTCCAGTTGTAGAAGTTCATGTCTCTAGTTTTAAGCGGACGCACGCGATGGTGACAGTTGCAAACGTTCGTGCCTATATAGTTACAGATTTTGTTATAATTATTATCGTACGGTTTAAGACGTGTAAACTATTGACGTAAATGATGAAATAATAATAATCGAGTTGAAACGAAAAAATTGCGGGTACCCAAACCAGCCTGCTCAGTCGAGTGAGTGGAAAAACATGAAAAATAACCAGGGAACATGTGCCCGCGCAAGCTTCCTCACACGATTGAAAATAAGAAAAACAAAGTATCATAATTACTCCGGCGATTAGCAGATTTAAAATGATAATATATGTAACGGAGACAAAGAGAGAATATTTAGAAAAAGAGAGATTAAATAAAATTTATATTATACTAGATTCTAGAAACAAAAATGGAAGTCCTGAATAGCGGAAATACAGGATGATTTTAAAACGAGTAATAAAGTTAACGAAAATCGAAATTATTATATAAAATTTAAGGCGGAAAAGTCGATTCAAGATTAATACTAGTACGATCGGGGGAGAATCAAAGACGGGTCATATCACGAATAACGAATAATTTAGTTTATCGAGAACAGAATATGAGATGAGATTCAAAAGTAACTCGAGAAGCACTATATCGATTCCTAATAATATCGATTCCTAATAATATCGATTCCTAATAATATCGATGTTGTTTTGATTTTTTTTTATACCTTTTCCTCGCGTATCTGGTCGAAAGTATTTGAAGTCGAAGTTTAATAACCGTGTTTAAACGAGTACTTCGAAAAAATAAACGGTCTTTAACATTTTCAAAAGTTTTAGTCGCAGCACACGAAATTTTCAAATTACGATTGTAGAATAGAACGGAGAAATGTTATTTTTATCGGTCGATGCGAGCACAATATGTCATTTAAATGTAGAATAATAGAGAAAAAAACAGCATTACAATGGACGTAATACTCCGTTTTGAAAATAGGAACTCACCCACACGGCATTGTTATTAAATATCGGCATTTTTTTCAAATTAATAGTTCTATTGCGAAAGAATTTACAGACTCGTTTCGTCATATTTGTATGAATATCCTCGGTACAGTTCTATAGAAGAAAAACTATAGCGTCGTAGCGCTATATTGTACGCTATTTCAATGGCGATGAATACGAAGTATAATTAACAATAATGACGTTCATTGGAAATAAATTTTAATGTTTCCTACTTTCTTTCATTTATTTATGTTTATTACGAATCGAACTCTCCCCTCTCTCACTCAACTATGTATATAATGTATATATATATATATGTACGCATTTTTACAAGTCTACATTTATTACGATATTCTACATACCGAATTTCGAAATAGCGTAATTATAAAATCAGGTATTGAATAGATTTTACAGCTTAGTGCACAATAATGAAGGTCTACTACACTCGAGCGTTATGTTTAACAATTATAAAAAACTTTCGAACAATTACTAACTCACACACTGACAGAATTATGTCAATTATATAAGGAATTTTTTATGCCCTCTATAGTTTCCTTTTACAAATGAAAATTTTCGTATAAAATTTATAATAATAATAATTATTATTATTACTATTATAATAATAATAGTAATAATTCAATTCAATTCAATTCAATTCGAATCAATTTATTATGATATTTCATTAAAAAGTTTACATAAATGAAATGAATAATAGTAATAATAATAATAATAGTCGTCATAGAACTAATAATGCAATAAATAGTAATTTGAACTTTTGCGCAATATAACCATTTTTAAAAAATAAACAGCAAAACAAAAATATTTAAAATCGATAATTTTTCATATTAAAATATTACAAAACTTCTCGACTATTCTAACTACCGCATTATATTTTATAAATATCGTTTGTTTCACTTTGATAATTTTTATAAGTTGCATATCTAAGTATTTTTTTGTAAATTGTATAACATTAACAATATACGTCGGATCCGAGAAAGTTCTTAATAAAACATCTTCGTCCGACTACAAATCTAGCCTCCGAAAACTACCCTTAAAATCCATCATCGTTTATACCACAAATGGGGGTTGAAATTGGTGCGATTTTCCGAGTAAAGTACTATGACACCTGTCGCAGACTCGCGCGTTTGACTAAGTCGTTAGTAATTATCGAAATATAACTTAACCTACAGAAAAGACGGGGATGGTTTTGTTGTTTTTCGAATAACTCGAAAACTACTTGACCAAAATTTTCGATTGAAATTTTATTTAAAAATAGGAAAACGATGTCATTTGTGAAACGCAATATCATTCAGATAACCGCCATTCGCAACGATACATTCATTCGGTCTTTTTACAAAATTTTCGAAGACTTTATCGTGATTAGGTAGCAGAATTTTTGAAACTTCATCAGAAATCCGAGTTTTCAGGTGTTCCACATCTCGTGGACGTGTTTCGTGAACGCGGCTCTGAAGGTATATTCACGATAAAAAAAATCGCGAAACTTTGAATTCTTTTCGAAACTCTCTGTGCACTGTCGCGATCGATTCACGCCGAAAATAACGTTCCGTGCAATACGCGCGCTCCCCGTTATAGGGTGCTATGAAAACCGAAACTGTACAAAATCGAATCTCTCGTGTGTGTGTGTTCGCGTTGTAGCAGTGTTACCAACTGCGCTATTTAAAAAACAAAACCGTTCATCTTCTCTAGGTCGCCATTTATATTTGTCGCTTCGTCAACATACGAGTTCGCGTTAGGCATCCAACTATAGTTAATATCGATTATCACTATAATATTATACATAATAATCGATATTAACGAGTGATCGATTGGAATTTTTATATGCATAAATTTAATTTTTTTCACTATAATCGTTTAATTTCTAACAAACTCTTATTTTTAATTATTTTATCGAATCTTTGTCGCGCGTTATGTACCTATAATAAGTTTTCTCGAACACCGGTACTGCGACATAACCTTTTATGTTTTCAGGTACATATTAATGTCTTTTAGTATACTTTGTACATTTTAAAACTATTCCTATATACAAGAAATAATAAAAAACAGTACCTTAAAGCTTTTTAATGCATGCCGCATGTATGCTGACCAAAATGTTAATGAATTTGGAAACTACGATTATCAGTTTCTACGATACAGGTATAAAAAGTATAAGACGAATTAAACATATCTTACTCTAGGGTAGTATTAGGTTTAAAATTCAACGATATTATAGATAAATGTTATTTTATTTATTTTTGCATTCTTTTCTCTTTTAAATGTTATAAATTATTTAACCATTGCGTTTAAAATTTGATTATGAATTACATGTTGCCGGTTTTATGCGGTATTTTTCCTGTAAATTTCAGTAAGCGATAAATGTATGTAACTATCACTTATGTATATTTTTAAAAAATTATTATTAAGTTTATCCGTCAAGGAATTTATTATATTTACGATAGAACATTATAAGTTATTCTTTTCTTGTAAAATGTAATTAATCAAAACATCTTTTTTTGCTTTCTTTCTTTATGTACACGAATAATTGTAAGACTATTTGTACGCAAGCTTCCTGTATATCCTCTAATTATTCGCTAAAACTTAGTTCTATTCGATCGGTTGTGTGTGATATGTCGCATTTACACGTCTAAAGTGATTTCGTGCGATTTTCCCTTTTTTTTTAAAAAAAAAAAACATTTATAATAAGCAACCGTATTAATTTAATAATAAGTTATTTCAATTCGGGGGGAAATGGAAGTCGCCATTTCGGTTTTTATTTATCAATTTGCGCACAATCATGATTCGGGCAATTATATATTTCGTTCTTAATTTTTGTATGACGATAGTTTCATTCGATTTTAATTTGATTTTATTATTACTAGTATAATTACTTGATATAAAATAAATACACAGACAAACGTTCTAAATAAGATATATATTATATTTCCCTACGCCTGATATTCCGAATATTCCTACGATATAATCACATTTCGAAGCCATTAAATTTTCGTCTCTCTTTATAGCACAAGCGCTAACAGTTAAATGGGTTACTCGGAAGACATTCAAAAAATTGCCAGTTAAAAATGTATCAAAAACGAGCATAATCCAGAATTGGATAACGAAATTTTTTAATATCATTTTGGAGATTCTAGTCAAAATTACTAAGGCTATATTCTCGACATGATAATTTACTCGATCGAATGGAGATAACGATAATTAAGTAGATGATTAGGCGTTGATAATGTAAGCTCAAACTCGAGAATCGAATTAAATTCTTCGCATTATTTCGTGGAGCCGTAGTCGCTCCTCGACTGTCGACCCAACGGCCGTGCTGAGATCCCAGCTCGGAGTATAAAGTTTTCCGTTATTATATAACTGCTAATTATCACGTAGAACTCTGTATAACATTTCACCCGCGTTGCCTATAATTAGCCAACAATAGTCACGATGTTAAATGATAAATACGTAAAATTCTGATAGCGTAATCTCGAGCGGGAATTTTATTCTTATCATCGGAGTTTACTATCTTTTATCGTACGTATATATGCCGAATATAAAAGGAAAATTTAAAAAATGTCTTATAAATTTTAGTTAAATTTAGGTTGATTTTTTATTTTTGTGCGTAATACATTGAAAATTTTAACTAGTTTCGATGCTTACTACTAACGGAATCGATCGCTAAAACCGAACGCTACCTAAACTAAGCGATCGAACGTGTAGCACGAATATAACGACGAACACCAGTTAGCATTATGATTATTTCGATGATTACTATTGGAATCGTGATTTATCGCGGATATACCGTACTGGATGTAATACCGATGAAAATAAATTAAAAGTAAAGAAAGAGAGAGTGATAAGCGACAAAGACGGTGAAACGTAAAGGAAAAACATTAGTAGAGTTCGTGACTAGAAAATACTTAACAAGGTTATATATTCGGAATTTGAACAAATAAAACCTACCGCTGTAGATATAGCGGAACGTGTTAGTCCTTGTTTTTTCAATTATTTTTCAAGTTATTTTTACGATTGCGAAAAACAGCGATTTACGTAACATAAAAATTAATCAATTTATGTACACGCAGTGGCGTACTCACGAGGGGTGGCTACCGTGCTTAAGTCCCCCCCCAGAGGGCTTATAAAAGTATAAAATACGTATCAAGAATCCAAACAATTTCGCAGCTAAAATGATAGTTGAAACGGAAGAGAATATTTGAAATAGTTCGCGTTTAATAAAACCCCATCACGAAGAGCGTGCAAAACAACCTAGATTGCAAAAAGTATTGTTCGAAAATATTCATTACATTCTGTCTGATAATTTGAAAATCCAGCTGACTGTGCAACTCAAAGAAATAAAATGTCCTTTGGTTAGGCCATTTGTCATTCGAATCTGACCCAGATGCATGTTTTTTTTATTTTGTTATTACTTGCTTCGTTCGTTTATAGTGCGTTTGGCCTGTCGAATTTTATTACACATTCGGCTGTGTACATTTTATTATTACGAATTATTTATTTTTTGTTTTGGAAGGAAGGCGAAATGTTTCAGCTCACCCCGGATACTAATCTTCGGTGCGACACTATGTACATGTGGGTGCTTTAATATTGAAGATGTTAGAGCTTTGTTAAAGCTTAATGACGTCGCTCGAAACCATGTCCATTATTACGACATAATTCGATCGAATAGATTGTATTTCGTCATTTATCTATTCTTTCTTCGTCTATAATTAAACCAGTATTTTACGCTTCACATATTTTCATAAAACTATATTTTAATTATATGTTTTGAAATGTTATTTTCGCGTAATAAGTTTCATTATTAAACTGATTATTTAAACGAATATACACGGGTTTTTAAAAATTATTTTCGAACCTATATTTGTAATTGCGTTTTAACTTAAAAAAAAAAAGTCGATTAATGTTTATTAGCACATTTTTAAAAATGGCCACGTTTATTTTCGACGTAAATGATATTAAACAGTATTTGATCGGAATAAGTACTATTAAGACTAAAGTACTTCTCGCATTATGGCAAATGAAACGATAGCTAACTTGGTCAGACAACAAGCCCGGCCAAATGAAATATTCGGTTGTTGGATAGTCCGCGTTTAAGCCATACGCGTCAAACTCACGCGTATGGTATAAACAAAATTTTTCGTATGGAACATTCTCCATGTTTTAATTGACCAGCGTCCTCGTGATCATAACCGAGAACGTTACTTGTAATCTTGTAATCTTCCTCTTTCACTTTTACTTCTTTCCGAAGGCGATGGTCCTTCTCTGTCCAATTCAATTACTTTCATTCGCCAATCTGGCTTCTATTCCTTAATCCGACCCTCTATCCTGAATTGTGCTTCCAGCCTTAATAGCTGTTCGTGACACCGTCGACTATTTATTTGAATAAGAATAGTAATCAAAAAACCGAATTACTAGGAAGGATCACAATCTATAGTCGCGATTTTGCCGTGTAAATTATACGTGTGTCTATTCGGTGCTGCTCTTTACGTGAAAAGATTTAGGTGCTTAGAGCATTGTAAAAGAAGATAGAAGCGTTTAAAATTGACGTGTATACCGCGTCGCATATTGATAATGTCCTATCAATATCGTGTAGCAAACGCGAAAGTCCGCATCGAATATGAAAAAAAAAACTGATATTCATTCTAGAGAAACTTTAGTCGGACATCCGGAAAAGTACCACCTACTTCGATCTAAATAGTAAAATACAAGACAGAAGAATCCCGGAAAGAAGGAACATAGCTAACCGATATACGCAAATCATGCGGATGAACTAAAGAAGAACTATAAGAGATATAACTAGATTCGATTCTACAATAGAAGCGAGCATCGTCAAACTGATAGCAGGACATTTTAATTTTATCATGTCATTTGACTGCTTAAAGTGTATAACAAAAAGACGGTTAAACGTCAATGTTTCGCGCGTGACATTCGTAAAAAGGACCGGAGTGTTCGATAGAAATGTAAACTATATGATTTCATCAAATGTTTATTCATAAAGTTATATATTGCATAATATCTAATTTTGTTTACAAAACATGATGATTTGTCTATGTCCGAATATATGAATATCAAAATTCGGTATAAACGCCATTTTCAGTAATAAATATTTCTAGTTTACATAAATAATTAGTTGAAAACTTTATATATATATATATATATATATATATATATATATATATATATATATGAGAATGTATATGTGTGTGTGTGTGTAGCCAATTTATAAGTGCTCCGCTGGAAAAAGGTAAAATAAATCATTGCCTCCTACTTTTATAATTCCACGTATTCAATAATTTCCTCAATAAAAAGATGATAATCGTCCGAAATATTAAACGAGCAAACTAGCTTCTCGTTATTAAATTGAACAATACAAATAAATAAATATACCTATATTATATTATATTTAATTTTCGGGTTAATTCGGCATATGTTTAATATTTTGGCGCATGATTTACACTTCAACTTAGTCGATTTGTTTCGCTGTTTGACGCCTACACGTTTAAAAACCTAAAAAATACTTTACACCCAGTCCAAGGTACGTATTGTGCTTTTATTTTATTAACAAGTCTCGGCCTTGCTAGGTATACTCCATCTAGGAAAGAAGCCTGAATAGAATAACTGATGAACAACATTTTATCATCTCTGGCATGACAACGTCGTTTATATTAATTCAATGCATACATAAGTATATATATATATATATATATATATATATATATGTGTGTGTGTGTATGTGTGTGTATACACATACTAAACCGTTATTGCGACGAATATTATTAATCAAATTCCGTACATTATTCAAGCTTTTCCTTTTTCGTTCACGCTCTTTTCATTTTGTATGGCTGCTTGCTTGAGCGAATATTTTAAATACAGCAACTGGAGAATGAATATACTATATAATACATGTAGTTGATACATACATACACACACATACATATATATATTCTTGTTTATAGTTCTTCTTCTTCGGCATTAATGCCAGTCACCCCTTTTTCCGCGCAATTATCCATTTTTTTTTTTTTTATAAAAGAACACTTCACCTCCCGCTACTTCGTAACTTCATACTAAAGTCTTTATCGCGCGCAATTAGAAAAACGGAAATAAAAATCTACATTCGTTTAAACAGGTTTTTCGTGTTTTAGAAGTACCTTTTAAAATAGACGCTTAATCGACTGTAATATAAATAAACGCAGAACTTGTTCTCAAAATTTAGACGTAATTTACCGTCCAATTATCCTATTGGTTAGACGAATATACGCGGGTAAAGTAGTGGATAAGATTTAATAAAATTAAAGCGTTATGTGTAAAGATCTAAATTTACAAACAAAAATTAGTCTACTTGCTCGTTAGGTTTTTTCAATATTCTTACACGGAGTGGAATTATGGACTTTGACGGAAATTATGTCGAAACAGCATTGACTGTACACTTACAATTGAACGGAATTTCTTTTATCAAAACCAATTTACGATTTTTATCTCGGAATTATTTAAAATTAAGCATATACATAAATAATCGCTACTGGTTGCCATAAGCTAAAATTTAGCATATATATATATATATATATATATATATATATATATATATATATATATATGCACAATCGCTACTGGTAGAGCTAAAATGAGGCTATTACAACACAAATAAGAAAATTAGCTAGACATTCCTATACGAGGAGAAATCATATATCTGGGAGCCTGTGTAACAAATCACGGTGGTTCTGACCAAGAAATAATAAAAAGAAGGATACTGGAAAACGGAGTTTCAGGTAAATTATTAAAGATATGGAAAGACCGCAAAAATCGTGAAATATACAAAAATAAACTTCCTAATAGCTTTAAAGTTCTCGATCCCGGCATATGGATAGAAAACGTGGACTATATAAATCGGGTATCAGCAAGGAAACTAAGCGCTATCAAAAGGACTGCATGTAGAGGAAAACTGCTACCTACAATACGTCGAAGACTGTTGTATGGCCGAACTGCGGTGACTTCACGACACTAAAGTCAAGGAAAAGTTTTCTCGCTACAACGACAGACATTCAGAAACATATCACACTGTACAACGCGTACGGATTGAAAAATGTACCGGGGGTAATGATGGAAATACAGGAAAATTCCGCGGCGGGCGCGAATCATTCCTGACCAATCTGGTGAACCCTGAACCGAATTCGTTCAAATTGCGCCAGAACAAACACAAAAACTTATTAAAATAGAAGCGACTGATAACAGTTGTAAAAGTGGCCAAGTACATACGATGAAACATCCGATGGAGTGCAGACTAGTCGGAATTCGGTCTGATATCGACAGTATAAAAAAAGGTGATTACCGCAAGGTTTTACAACTAGCAGCATATTGTATTGCTGCAAGAAACTTTAAATTACCAAACTCGGATTCGAAGAAGAAAAAAAAGATGACAATTCCAACATTAAAAACGCGGTATAAAACCGAATAAAATACCGGTTAGCCTGTACGGCGCAGTAATCACCTAAAACGGCACCTAAAACATACTTAATAAATTAACGAACGAATATATAAATATTTTTATATTTTTCAACTAATCACCGACCACATAAATAACTACAGTGTATTTGATTTTGAAAGGTCCCTCCACCTCCCCGAGCCGGTGTTCCTCAGCGCGGGACAAGCCCAATGCTTATACCACCGACCCGTTCCTTCCAAAGACCTAGACGACTTCCAGCCAGATGATCTGGTGGCGCGATTGAGGGGTCGCGGCAGCCGTCGTCGTCCAACTTTTCACCTACCGGTATAGTTCTCGGTGTCCGAAGCCGAGCCGGTAAAAACGACTACTAACATATAGTGAAACCCCAGAGACGGGGCCACTGCCCCCCAACAAGCTAGCGAACTTGTCGGGTACTAGATGTATTCATCTCGGGTGAAAAAGTTGCGGCCCTAATTGCGGCCTGCATAGAGCAACTTCTTCTCCACTTTCAAGCGCTATTCTATAAAGAATGCGCAGGAGATCTAGGCCAACGGACCAGGTAGACTTTTGACGGAAAAAGTCCGTCCAGCTCTCGGCCGGCACGCCCATTATTTGACGATACCGGTCGAATGCAATTACCCTGGCCGAAGTTGCTCGGCGGCAAGTACCCCTAGGCACATCTGTTTGTGCATTCAACAAATGATCGATCGTGCACGCACCGGAACCGCACACGCACTGCCGAGGCGTTTCCCGCAAGGAGAAACGTTGCTCGTAGCACGCGAACGGGCCGTGCCGCGTACCGAAACATGTTAGCACCCGCGAGGGCACAAACCATTCGCATGTTTTCCGATCGATCAGTTCAGGCAGTAAGGACTTGGCAGCACCGTCATATTCCGCCCAAGCCCTTTGCCATCTCGCGAGAGCTACGTCATATACTAGATTACGCAGGGACCTGCTTATTTTGCGGCCCTTTGTAAAGATGCCTGCTGTAGCAAACTCGGTGCGCTTACTCAATATGGATGCGCATACCAAGCTACTAACTGAGTACGCTCCCGCGCCACGAACCGTTATCCTACCCCGATCGTCAAGGGTTATATTCGTACGCACCAACGATAAATCGTCGAGTGCGCAGAATACTTCCCTCTCCCAGGTAACCCTCGCGTTATACCTTAATGCGAACATTACAGCGCGACAGTAAACTTCAATCTCTAGCGGGAGAACTCCCGCTAGGGCGATCAAAGCTACCGTCGGGGCTGTTCGGTAAGCTCGGGTCATCGTGATAAGGGCCGGTCTCTGTGCGCTCCGTATAAGGTCAACTATCTTTACATTAGTGACCCTATGAACCCATACCGCCGCACCATATGTGACGATCGGTATTACTATCACTTTGTACAATAGTTTTGCCGGAGCAAACGGGATCCCCCACTCAGCCCGAGCAACTCGGGCTATACTGTGGTACGCTGATACTGCTTTTGCGACAACGCTGCGAAGGTGGCCCGAGAAGCTACCGCTGGAATCCAGCGTAACCCCCAGGTACTTCACAGACATTGCCCAGCGTATTGGATTATTCCCCAGCCTAACTGTCGGACGACGTTCAAGCTTCCCTTTAAGGGACATGTACATCGTTTTTCCCGCAGAAAAGGCCATTCCTGAGCTGTCGGCCCACGTCGATAATATCGTCGTTACCTTCAGACTCAGTAACTCCAACTGCTTCCGAGTATCGCCAGCAACGAGTACGGCGACATCATCCGCATAAGCAAAAACTCGCGTCCCCTCAGGCCAATCGGCTTTGAGGAGCGGGTTTATAAAAACCCGCCAAAGGATGGGTCCGACTACGCTTCCTTGGGGGCAGCCCATAGTCAAGGTTTTCTCTACCGAAAAGGTAGAGGCCTTTATGACCGCAGTTCTCCCAAGGAAATAGTCTTCCAGTACTTCTATTATGTACCGTGAGACTTTAGCCGCGTGCAATTCACCGAGGACTTCCTTCCAGCCCATACGGTCGAAAGCACCCGTGATATCTAAAAAGATCCCCACTACATGCTTCTCACGCCGGGACTGCACCCACTCCAGCAAGGACACAACCGCACTCTCCGAAGAGACGCCACGGGTATACCCGAACTGGGCAGGCGACAGCCACGAGCGGTCGGCTAACTCTCGCTCAAGGTGAGAAACCAGTATCCGCTCGAATAACTTTCCGACGCAAGAAAGCAGGCTAATCGGTCTGTAGGAGGCCGGCAACGAAGGATTTTTGTCGGGCGACTTTAGTATGGGAACTATTATCGCCCGCTTCCAAACCAACGGTACCTTTCTCCCAGCTAGACACGCCTGATATAGGCGCGTGAGGATGCAAGGTTCTTGAAAGTGGACAGCTTTCAAGACCTCAGCAGGAATTCCATCTTCACCGCAAGCCTTCCTGTTTTTAACCTTTTTGAGGCAACAGGAGACCTCCTCCGCAGTGACTTCAGCAGGTTGGACCTCGGCAGTGGAGTCCGGCTTTCTGCCAAGATCAGTGGCGATCGGACAACGACTCGGGCATACTTCGTCACATACACCCCGCTCAGAAACTGTCCCCAAAATTTCGGGAGAACAGTCTGGGACGAGCGAGTGCAGTAGGCGTGTAAGACTTCCCTCAATCGTCGTTATTTCCGACCCACTGTCATCCAACAGAGCATTTTGCATTTTCCGGCGTATATTTTTGCCGCGCAAAACTCGGCTTGCTGCCCCGAACGGGTCCTGCCAGTTGGCAGGCCCGACGAACGCCTTCCAAGACTGAAGTTTTGCCTTCTGGATCTCACGATCCAATGCTCTCTTGGCCATCTTGTAGGCCTTGAAATCTTCTGTCCGACGGGTCTTTTGGGCCCGCCGGCGAAGCTTCCTTACTGACCTCAAAGTTTGCGAAACAGCCTGTGTCCACCAGGGCTGTCTGCGGATAGACGGAACCGGGTTCTTTAGGGGTATACACCCCTTAGCCGCCCGAAAGACTGCGCGCTGGAACTCCTCGGCCATAAGGTCTGGTGTGTCACCAACGTACAGCTCCCGGGCTAAACTAGCCAGATTTCCCTTGAAACCAGCAAAGTCCCCATCGGATCGTAACACCCTACTCGACGGCCCACTCACAACGTCCCGAACACCAGTAAATAATTTAAAGGTGATCGGAGCGTGATCATGAAACACATCGAAAGAATGCACTTTCCAATCCTGCACTTTTCGAATCAACGGGCCGCTAACAAAAGTCGCGTCAATGACGGACTGACCGGACGAACTGGAGAACGTCGGTGCACAACCTGGTGTGTTAAGAATATACAGGTTGTGTGCGGCTACGAAGCTTTCTATCAGGCGTCCCTCGGCATTCGTCTCCCCAGAACCCCAGAGCGTCGACCTCGCATTGAGATCAGCACCTATGACAATTGGGACATTACCTAGTGCGGCTAGAACACGTTCTAACCGCCTAAGATGTCCCTCAACCGGATCCGAAAAACGAAAATAAGCGCTGACGGCATACAGCATACGTTCATTACTGAAACGCAGCTGACACACCGCCAAGTACTCATCCGTTAACGAACCAAGTCGAAGAACGTCACAAGTGCGATCCGCAACAAGAATCGCCGCCCAAGGACTCAGGGCAGATATAATCCGAATATCCGAAGGGACACACCCAATATGACCACCAGGATGAACATAAGGCTCCTGTATGAGAGCAATATGAACACCCCGGTCGCGCATATGGATGGCAACCTCTTCCGCAGCCGTACGGCTACGTCCGAGGTTAACCTGAAGTAGGCTTACCGGCCGGACTGAGGGTGTAATCTGTCTTTTTGACCAACCTCAGAATTTCCCGGCGGAAACAGGCGCAATTTTTATCGTCGGCCCTATGGCCGACGGTCTTACAGCCAGACTTTCTGCAATTTACACAGACCGGTACCTTCACGGGACAACGGTCGGGTTTGTGGCCCGCCTTGCCGCATTTGGGACATAGTGGGGCCTCAGCCCTACACTTACCGGATACATGCCCAAAACCATAGCACTTAAAGCACTGTGTTGGCTTAACGAAGTCGACCACCTTGCACGTGTGGAAACCAAGATATACATGACCGACCTTTAACAGTCGTTCACGTACACTTGGCGCCACAGCGAACACGAGGCTCCCTGTTCCGCCAAACAGCGCTTTCTGGAAACGGAAGTGTATCTTTTCGCTTTCCGCCTCCAGGCCATTCTGGTTTATTAGGGCATCCTGTATCTCGGCAACCTCCCATTTTGGTGTCCTTAATATTTGGACTAATGGGAGGGCGGGAGAATTTACCGAAACGCTAAAGTTTGACTCAGCCCATTTGGGATTTGTCAAAATCTTTTCGCGAGTCCGCAAATCTCCTACGGCGAGATGAACCGCCTTGCCGCGCATATGCATGCTCTTAATACGAAGTTTGGCCCTAACTGGATCTAAAAGATCCCGCAGGGCCTTCTCGTCAACACCCTGTGTTTTGTCCCGGTTGACAATGACTATGTCGGGCAAAGCCCGCTTAGCCTTGCCGACCGGCACAGGTCCTAGACTTGTCCGGACTTCCGAAGATATATTAATCTTGCGGGAGACCGGACCCCTACGTTCCTTTGGGCGCTTGGATTTCCGAGCCACCACCTCGGCCCAAGTCCCTTTCGCCTCCTTCGCCGTGCCAGCCTTCGCAACGACGGTAGCCTCAGCCGGTTGACGTGGCGGCGCTGGGCTTATTTTTGAGGTCTTTTTGGCAGGGGCAGCCTGGGTATCGGTAATAGTACCACCCTTGCGCTTTTTCCCCTTAGTTGCCTTAATTAACCGGTCCGGCACCCCCGACTTGCTAGACGGGCCCGGAACGCAGGCCCGACACAAATCGGCGGCTGTTACCACCTTCTTTCCGGTCTCTGGCTCAGCAGACGCTTTTGGCGCCGCTTTCACAGACGCCTTAGGTGCCGCTTTCACGGACACCTTCGGCGCTGCTTCTGCGGGCGCTTTCGGCGCTGCTTTCGCCTTCGACTTTTCAGAAGGTTTTTGGGAGACGGTACAAACGTCGTCTCTCCCAGTAACCGCCGGACCAATAGAGGCCTTTATGAGGCCGATCTCCCGGAGGATATCCTCCAGCCGGGCATTGATCGAGTCGATCTGGCCCGGTTGTACGGTCTCTACTCTATCAGTCGTGACCTCGGGTCGATCCGCTATCCTCGGGGCTGGAGCCTCCCCTAAGCGTCCCTCTAAGGCCTCTATGCGTCCTATGAGCTGGCTGTTCACGTTAACTTGTTCGTACAGCACGCTCATTATTAGGTTCAAACTGCCACTTATAGCCGCGATAGTCGACTTGGGCGTCTTCTTGTCGCGGTTTAAAGCTGTGACGATGCTTTGACTTGCTGCTGCGGCTTCGCCACAGCGTTTCGCAAAGTCGGGCATGTCCACAGGACCGCGACCACGCCGTATCTTTGGCGTCTTTTTACTAACGGGAAGTCGGCTACCGCCAGACTTTCCCCCGTCACTAATTGCGCTACTCTGGCGCTCGATGTTGGCAACGGCCGTCTGTACCGCCCCTGAAGGCGTTACAGGCCGAACAACTTCGATTATCAACTTGCCCGGCGATTGCCGGGCTGACGGGCGCTCTGCAGGCCCGTCATTATTTTCCTCGCCGATATTTCCAGCGGGCGGGCGCTCTGCAGGCCCGTCGTCGTTGAGCCGTTCCACGGGCTCCGGCCGCTCAGTGGGGCCAATGGTGGGTGCGCTTAGTGTGTGGTTTGTGGAGATAACATTCATACTGTTCCCACGAGAAGAGGACCAAATAAACAGTCCGCCGCGGCAGTGGGCCTCATACCGCGGTAAGCCTTGCTTTCCATACCGTCCCTCGGCGGGGCGACGGCTAGGCTCCGTTCTACGACACCCTTGTTTTAAGTCCGGGTGCCACCAGGCTTCAGCACGGGTCGCATAACACCTTGCCTAGACTAGAGCAGCATTTAACCTCGGCCGCCCCAACGAGGTGGTACCTGAAACGTACCGTTGTAACTGTATAAGGAATTAAATTAGGAAAAAGAAATTCTACCATCATCCAACTATTGCTTGGACTTTGGTAGAATTTTGAGATTAGTAGGTAGAGGAAATGATTTGGTGCGTCTTAAAACTGTGGTCGGCCGTGAACTCGCGTCAAAAACATGACTTAACGCGAGACGACCGAACCACAGTTTATACTAAGACGCACCGCACGAGTAGTAGGCAGGAATGACATGGGAATGAGGATTGGTTGCCGGCCAGTGATCGAAGAACTTCCATCGAACACCGCCCAATGCAACACAAGGATAGATAGTCTCCCGTTCGTTTGCCTGTCTATTACCGATAAATCGTGTAATAGCAGCGACAGCGACAAGCGGCGTGGTACTTTCACGGGAGTCGGCAGTATGATGCGCTGCCTCCCACTATAACGTTTACAAGTTTAGTCACTACCGTTCCCCGAGGCATAGAACGGTAGTTAAGCCGGCGTACCACTACAAGGTAAAGTAAGAAAGCTTCCATAATACGGGATAATACTAACTTCAACGAAATGCATCCTAATCGTTTCTGCGATCTACCTCGCTTTCGCTCAATTACCATATGTGTCGGTCGTCTCGACTTTTGCCTTGCCATCGATATCGCCTGTAAAGTTATTTATGGCGCGCCTCTTCATATTTGTCTAGTTTCGGCGTAACTTCAGTTATATTATCGCGCATACAAAAATCGACTGTGTCTGTGATATACGTTTAGAGCGAGCGGATATAATATTAATAACGTGGCCGTCACATAATTGTTAGAGCGATCGACTGTGAAACATATATGTCCAGCTCACGACATAAACATTACATAAAATTTTTCATCATCGTGTAACTTATAACGTTCTATATAAATATAGTTTTATTTTGTGCGTAAAATAACATATAACGGACTAGTCACGGAAGTTCAATAACGAATAATAGGATAACGACTATTACGATTATATATATATATATAAATTTAGTAACCAGTCTTTTGGTTTTGTTTCTTAAATATAGTATTATTATTATTATTAAATTAGATTAACGAGCCGTGTACAGCGGCTAAGGCTAGCGGCACGGTAGGAAAAGAGGATTAGACTGCCAAATAGAAACCGGATCGGTTGATGAAGGTAATTTGATTCGACAATAAAACATGTCATCTTTGAAGCGGAGATGAAGCGAAGGAGGAAAATTAAGAGACGCTTTAAGTGAGGAGTATGAGGGACAGTCAGCAAGAATATGGGAAATGGGTAGGATATATAGCCGGAACACACTGGGACCAAAGTTTTATTAATAGCATACGCATGAGTGAGACGGTGTATCGCTCAGGCGCAATCTGGTGATGACTACATCCACTCTACTGCCTGAAAGTGAAGTTATCGAACGTTTGATTTGCCGTACTTTGTTGTTTCGTGACGTCAGCTGTCACTTATTCTGCCATAATGCAAGAAGCCCGTTTATGATGTATTTCTTAAGGTCAGAAGCTGGAACTGGAACATTCGGAACCGGCAAGAACGTAGCAGTTTTCCTGGCCGCTTTATCAGCTAGTTCATTCCCGTGAACCGTAGCATGAGTTGGGATCCACAGAATGTCACTTTCTGACTCAACACGGTCAGTACCAGTTCCATCACTTTTTTGACTATGAGGGGTGCTGATCACGTTTGAAAACGTCGCAGAGAGTGCGGAGTGGTGGAAGAGAGTCAGAACAGATAGTTTAAGGTTGATCAACGTCGGAGCTCATTAAAAAGATTCCGTAGCGAGATAAATCGCGTATAATTCAGCTGAAATGACGGAGAATGTCTATGACGGCGAATATTGAACGATGATTGCTCTATCTCTGGCAACTGAGTAGTCGACAAATCTATTGAACAGAAATGCGTCAGTGTAAAACGGTAGACCCATGAATGTGACATAATTTCCTTCTTAATTTCTTCGATGGGTATGATTCCAAACTATATAATTAAGCTTTAGTTCGGCATACGTTTTGGTTTAGAAAATTATAATACATTAATATACTAGTGCTCATATTTTTTACAATTAGTTTCTTTATTCGGTACTACATTAACGCACTAAAAATTATTTATTTGCTAATAGAAGAGAATAAAATTTTTATTTTAGATGTAAAAATTATTTAAATATATACGGATATAATATATAGGATATCTCGCGTGTGAGAGAGTGAACGGGTTTTCTTTTGTTACTAGTGACCCATAAAAAGCTGCAACTCGAAACGGAGCTTCGAAAAATTAATTATTCCGACGAGTACTTTTGATTCGAATAATTAATTAATGTAATAATGCTACGATTAATTAATAAACAAACAAAAGACGAACGATTAACGAAGATGAGTCGACGAATAATTCGCTCTTCGACATTATTAACGTAACCTGGTTACCCTGTTTACCATTCATTTGCAACAGTAATCCAACAAAAAAATCTTTTCTTCTTAAAAAAAAAAAAAAAAAAAAAACACAAAAAACAAAAAACAATTTATTCGACATTCTACACCCAAAATTATCCGGACGATATTTACAAAACATTCCATCGTGTAATAAAAATCGAAATTTTCTTAACGACTATCGTTACTATTCCGTTTCTAGCGTTATTTCAATTCGCTGTATGATTTAGACGGGTAGATAGCGACGAATATATATTAATATATATATCGCATTATGCCTATATCAACCTACTGCTGGGTGTAGGCATGTCTCAGACATTTCCAATGATTCCTGTTTTGTGCAACTCGGATTAGTTCCCCGAATTTTTCACAATGTCATCTCGCCACCGTGTTGTTAGTCTGCCTCTTTTTCTGTTTTAATTCAACGGGTACCATTGCAGGATATGTTTTTGTCCACCTACCATCGTCTCTACGTGCGACGTGTCCAGCCTATGTCTCAATTTTGCTATTCGCTCTACTGCGTAGGTCAATTTTCTCCACTCTCTGATCCGAGTGATGGTTTTTCTATCTTTTAACCTGACATTTAGTATTATCTTCTCGCGAGCTGTTTACGTTTTCCTAATTTTCGTGATTATCTGCTCCGTATGTTAATACCGGTAAGATACATTGATTATGAAGTTTGTATTTCAACTATTCGGTATATCTTTGTCCCTGAATATGTTGAATAACTTCCCAAATGCAATATCTATATCTAGGTTTTTTTCAAATTAGACTTCCGCGGGACGAATATTATTGCGAAACTACCAACAAATTGGGAAAATACATGGAAAGTTTTAAAATCGGCAAATTAAAATTGACGATAATTTAACAAAATTTTATCGTAGTAATAATATTAGTTTCGACATATCAGTTATATTGGAGATACCGTTCCGATATGGGTTCTAGGAACCATTGCATTTTTCTAAATTTTAGTTCCATTTCCTTATTTTTTTAAAAAAAAATCTATGTGCGTTCTTCGTGTTAGTCGGCTGTGTCTAGATAAACTCCCAAATAATTTATTTCATCATACTTTAGTATAACTTGATTTACGAGAAATGCTCCGTGGTTATATTGTGGGCGATTGGTGAATGTGAGCCGATTTTCCGGATTTATTTCTATCAACTATGACTTTATTTACCTAGCTTAGCAGTTTGTTAATGGTTGCATTTGGATCTTCATCCCATGCGAGTCTTGTAGTATCGTCTGCAAACGTAGCTACTTAACGTGTGTATCGTCTTTGGACATGTCTGCAGGATATATTGTGTGTGGAGTAATGTACCCAGTACACACTACCATGAAGTAATCCTGCTAGTATTTGTGAATATCTGGTACGACGTGAGCAAGAGAAGATATTCTGGCGTGATCATTCTTAGTTTGTATAATAGTCCGTCGTGCTGAATTTTGCCAAATATCTTGTTTATATCCATAATTACAGATACATTACAAGATCTGTTTTCCAACCCTTTTTCTATTTGACAACTCGGTGTATTTGTTGTTCGGCAGAATAATAATAATAGTAATAATAATAATAATAATAATAATAATAATAAAAGTTGTCATAATGGCAATAATGAAACAAAGAAAGAATCGCACGTTGAATAGCAACCGTATAATAATAATATTAATAATATAAAAGTTGTAGTAATAATGGCAATAATGAAACAAAGAGAAACAACTGCACATTGAACGGATATTTAACAAAAAAATATATAAAGAATTTACACACACAGATACACATATACATAAAAATATGTACGTATAAAATTACGTAAAACTCTGACAAAAATAGACGGCATTATTTGAACCGACGCTAAATACAATTACCCATACACGAACTTTTAAAGTATACATATATATTGTAGATTAAAATAGACATATAAAAGAGTATATTACTTAATTCCCGTATTAAACGCGGTAATTAATAACGTAGTACACATTCTTGGCTATTGATTAAAGTTATAATAGCCCCACACAGACGAGAAGAATAAAGAAAAATAGGAACAGAGAATAACGAAAAATGACACGTGTCCTTAGAATGAGAGAAAAGGACGGAAATAATACGGGAATTTATTCTACTAAAGAATCGGCGTCCCTTCCACAGAAATTCGAAGAGAGGAAGAACTTTTAAAAACGAATGCCACAACATATTGAATATAAAAAAAAGAAAATAATAATAATAATATGGACGATAGTAATAATAATCATAATAATAAATTAAAATAAATAGCCCAGTTGTCCATCCAGATGAATGAATGATAAAAAGGAAATCTTAATTAAGAGCCTCTTCTCGTTATACCGAGATAGACCATGGTAACGATTGTGATAATTACCATTATTAAAATTGAAGTACCGACAACTTAAGTACGTATATAACATAAGGTAATTTCCTCTTTTATTTTTATATATATATATATATATATATATATATATATATATATAGAAAGAGAGAGAGCCTTTTTTAAAATTACTACATCGTGTCATTTACATTTACACCTAACCTAATCTATATTGCAGTACCTCCACGTTATTCCAAATCGTTCGTTCCGACAAACGATAATTTAATCTGAGGTCCTTTTACTAGAACGATATACGTAATATTTTATCCGGAAAACAGCTTGATTTGAACCCTGCGTTCGTAATCCTCGGACCAAGGGCGAATATAAGGGAATGGCCACGAAATGAGGAAATAAAGTACCAGTAATTTGAATTAGAGTATTCAACAAACCTACGCTGGAAAAAGTCTTCGAAAATTTCATAAAAAGACACCGAATGAATGTATTGTTGCAAATGACGGTCATCTGAACGATATCGTGTTACATTGATTGTAAGCTAATCTCTCGTTTTCCTATTTTTAAATAAAATTCCATTCAAAAATTTTGGTCGAGTAGTTTTTGAGTTATTCTGAAAAAACTAGAAAACCGTTCGCCTTTTCTGGGTCACCCTATATATATGTATATATATATATATATATATATATATATATATATATATATATATATATATATATATTTAATTTAATTAGTTCGATGCATTGTAATTAAATGATTTTTTACAGTGTCAAACGTGTTCAAAATTATTGCTTATTTTTTTAGCTCGGATAAGTGTTTTCGAATGGATCTCGTGTATAATATTGGCTCCCCACAAAGATATAGTCTATATGCGCCGCAGACTCTAACGCAATATATGGTCGTCTAAAGTTTCACCTAGACGACTGCGTGTCGATAATTTAAAACGTCCGGGAGGCAAATGTCAAAATGCGTTACACATCGACGATTGTGTTATAGGCGGGCATAATTTTAAAATACTTAGAAATTTACGATTTAATACGAAGAAGTAGCATCGACCGTTAAAATGGGTAGATGGAAAACGAAGATTCTATCGTAGTTAATGCTCGACTATAAGTAATCGAGCTGCTATTTGTAATTAAATTCGTAGAACGTGTTCGATACTTTTCATATTTCGGAAGAATTATGTCAACGACAAAATTAGATGAACTCTGTAGAGATGTAACCGTGCATCAGTTTAATAATAAACGATTAAAACGAATTACAAACATTTCGGTGATACGCACCTTCTTTACGGAAGCAACGCTCGAGTTTCATACACTGCGACGACTTTTCAAAATTAAATTGGACGATTCTTCAATATGACGCAATCACGCGCTGGTTAGGTCGTAATGGAAGATAACAAATTATCGAAAAGAATACTAGATTACATCGAAGCAAACGCACGCAAGCTAGACCGGACTACGCAAAAGACATAAAGATCAAGTACGCGAATTAATAAAGTTAATCCAAAAATAAGTGGGAACCAAGTGACAAAGGAGTGACCTACAGTGTGGTAAACCATCTGCGTCGAAAACGGCTAAAACAGTCGAAAATTGAAAGAAGCCGATTGAATAAACAAACTTTTTATACTTAACCCTATTTACTAGCAAAATAGATGGCAGTGCAAAATTCTATTATATGAAATCGAAAAATCGAGTTTTTAGAATGCTTCCAACGATTGATATATATTTAAATTAAACAAAATAAAATAAAAATACTCTTCTACGCGCCGTATTTAATAAATATGGTCTGTTAGTTTCACCGTATTTATTAAATATTATATTGTGATACGATATAAAATCGTTTTTATTTTATTTCGTTTAATTGAAATATTAAATGGAACAAACATAAACTAAAAATATTCTTTCATACTGTATTTAATAAACACAGTCTACTACTTTCATCGGGTTTATTAAATATATTTGTGATATGGTATAATTTTTATTTTATTTTCTTCAATTTAAATATATATATATATTTAAATAATCAAAATAAAAAATACTAAACAAAATAAAATAAAAATATTTGTTTATATTATATTTAATAAGCATGGTCTGCTAGCTTCATCGGATTTATTAAATATTGTATTGTGATTGGATAGAAAATTATTTTTATTTTGTTTAATTTAAATATGTACGTTTAAATTAAACAAAAAAGAGTAAAATAAAAATACTCTTTTATATATATATATATATATATATATATATATATATATATATATATATATATATATATATAAATTAAACAAAACAAAATAAAGCCTTCTTCTTCTTCTCTTCGAATTTGGCTATCTATGTGAAAACAACAAACTTTTGTTTTTCCTTTCTTCCCAGTATTTCTTCATACTCTGCTTTTTCTTCCTGTCATCTGTCCATTTTTGCCCGCTTCCATGCTTTTCGGTTCTTTTAAATAAATCAAATTTTTAAATTTTATTTCTGAATTTTATTCTGTTATCAATCATTGAATTATCTACTTTCACTTCATCGAGATCTTTTTTGAGGAATCAGCTCGGGCTGGTTTTTAATCTATCAAAATGGTGAAAGATTCTTTTTGTTATTCTGCTCTCACTCATTCTCTGTGTATATGTGCATTATTAATCTTCTTTTTTCCATAGCATCGGATGGTTTTTCTATTTTCTCATATAGCTCTTTATTGTTCCTGAACATTTCCTTTCCTTTTTTTCCAATATTTCAATTTTTCCAACGTCATTTAGCTCTAAACATTCAGCTGCATATAAACACTTCGGTTTAATAACCGTATTGTAATGTCTGATCTTAGCATTTATTGATATCGATTTTTTTATTATATATATTTCGCGTTAATTAGAAAGCCGTTTACATTTTTCTAGCCGTCATTTTTCAAGACCCATCCAGCCCATTTTGTTGAATAACCCTGAATTTAGTTACTTTTTTGACTTTCCCGTATTTTGTATACATGTATCGAGGCGAGGTTCCAATGTTGGTCATGTATTCCGTTGAACTGTATTTAATCAACACGGTCTTAATTAAAATATCACCAAGGACGCACTACAGAAGTACTTTTTAACTAGAATTTTATATATTCTACCGGTTTTACTAACTACATCGTTATCAGTACTCCCTAGCCAGTGAAACTTGCGTTTATTAAATATATCGCGATACGGTATAAAAATATTTTTATTCTATTTTAATCTAATTAAATCGCGCAATACGAGGGCGTTGCAAGATAATTATGGAGAATATGTATGACGTAATGAATATCAAATCGTAATCAAAAAACATTTCTGCGGCGTCACTTTCAGATTGTTTTATTAATATCGTTTTTTTTTTATTTTGCTTATTTTTGTGAATTGTAATCACGAATTAATATATTTTTTATTTTATATTTTTATGTTTTTAAATATTCACTTGATAACGGCCTACCAGCAGAAAAGCTTTGTGATTTTTCATAAAGAAAATTTTTTTAGTGATTTTAACTTCTTTGTCGTTTATTTTAATTTTAAAAAATCACTACATTCCACACATTCTTCAAACTCTGTTATATGTTTGTATAATGTTTACTCAATGTACAAAATTATTTAAACGTTGAAAGTTATTGTTCACGAAAGGTTGTCGATATTTCATGTTATTGAATTCGTGATCGAAATGTGTATTATTTTTTCTGAGAAATATGTTAATACGTTTATACCTAAATACTTAATGGTTTGGTACCTGCAATGACAATGCTAGCCAAATAGCTGGTAGTCCTGTAATCAATTTTATTTCTGTAGTTCTTCCAACAGGTTTTAATATGTTTTGAAATCTCTTACTGCTATAAAGAATGTTGGGTAACACTAAACTGATAGTAGAAAACGTGTAATAATAAAATAGTACAGAGAGTGAATACAAACTGTTATAGCTAATCCAAAATATGGTAAATATCGAATATTGTGACAGCGTGAGCGAGAGTATAGTTGTGCATTGGAAGAGTGAAATGACAGAGAGAACTGGCGTATACGTGTAGAGTACACGTGTAATAATTAGTTAGTTTAGTGAATATGTTCATCAACTAGCCGAAAGCTCGATGGAACATAAGATATTTGTAAAGATAAAAACCAAAGTGTCGGGAGCAACATACAGTGTGAATGTAATTATTTTTATCGCGTCAACTTTTACCGACTTTTAAGTTGTGCACGTTACAATCGCGAAATCATCGACGTAAGTAAACGATATTTATCGGAGAAACTATCGATCGATTACGCATAACTTTACTTGTTTCATTTATAGCACCGTATGTAACTAGCGAGTTCAGCTGTTACATGTAATCAATGAGGTTGGAGTAATTGTATAATTGAGAGTTAAAGGTGCTATGAGAGAGGAAATCAGATAGGTTATGTGGACAGATATGTGGTCTCGATAAGGATGGAGTTTTTAAATTTCTCGATACGGTGTTCGTACCGACCGACATTATAGATTTCGATTAGAAAAACATTAAAAACCTTATCAAACTGTTTAATAGTTGGGCGTAGGACTTTATTTCTTATGGATATTCGATTTTCTCTCCTATGAAAAATTTATTACGACGAATTTACTTGGTTCAACGGTCAAATACGTTAAACGTGGACAAAATCGAAAATCTCAAAGATACTTATAGATAATGAACAGTAATTTTTTTCCATCACTAGAGGAGAAGGTATAACCTTTAACCGGTTACTTTTTAAATATTATTCTTAATACATTTACACACACACACACACATGTATATATAAATACCACCAAACATATATATATATAATATATAATTATCTTATCATTATCTTCTTTCGATCACGTAACGTCGACTGACTGAACTATTCGTACAACGATCATCTTCGCATTTATTACAAAAATGAGTACAAACATCTCGTATTGTGAGAAAAAATGTATGACTTTTTCTTTTATATTGTATATAGAATAACATATATATAATAGGCATGCGTAAATGTATATATATATATATGTATATTAGAATCCAGTTATTGCGTGACAATCGTGCGTAACCGCAAAAGATCGTGACGAGAAGAACCTACTATAGTACAGCTTCGTGACTTTTAAATTTGATACCTCTACAGACATCACAGACAAAATCATCCTCCAATTTAATTACCATCTGCTTTGTCGCTGACAGATGCTGAAGCATTAAAAAGTGAAATCAAGAGAATTTTCTTCAGTCTTATTTTACATCCCCCGAAAGTGATAATCGATTAATCGTAAAAATTAAAATTATTATCAACACTTTAAAGAAACAATAACGGTGACCTAGTTGGTAATATTTCTCTTCTTCCTTTTCCCAAAATTTTACTATATATGTATGTATTCTTAATAAAACATAATTTTAGGAGCTCTACATCATCAAAAGTGTTCCAATTAAAATATTTTTGTAATTTGTTTTTTTTTTCAAATCGAATTATCACGTAAACAGATAATTACGGTACATCCAAAATTATAAAACAGATATATTAGTAAATTATTACGATTTATTTATAAAAACAATTTTAACTGGCATCATTAATAGTTTTTGTTAGTTATTCAAGCCAGAAAATAGTGTATCAAAAGTATACACTGGGCATGAAAGGGTTAAAAACGACTGTAGTATATTATAATAAAAAAATGACGATACACTTGAGATATCACGTGTAAAAAATAACCACCAAATAAAGAAATTGAAATCACTAAAAGTTTTGTTTATGAAAAATCACAAAGCTTTTTCGCTGTTAGGCCATTATCAAGTGAATATTTAATAAAGGTAATAATATAAAAAGAAAAAATATTAATTTAGATTACAATTCACTAAAATTAGTAAAATGAAAAAAGTATTTTTAAAACAATATAAAAGTGATGTTTTATAAATACTGTTTTTTCGACGATTTTTGTGAATTGTAATCGAATATGTTTACCTTTTTAAACATTCACTCGATAATGGCCTCACAGCCAAAAAGCTATGTGATTTTTCCTAAACAAAACTTTTGGTGATTTTAACTTCTTTTTTGTTGGTTATTTTTTAAAACATCACGCTACATTCCTCATAATATCACGTCTAGTTACTGTTATTTACTATTTACGCTTTATTTGGTGATTCTTTTTGTCAACAATTTTAGAACATTAAGAAAAAAATAACTAACTTAGATGTAGCAAATTCTGGTATTTCATAAATTAAAAAAACCGACCATTCGAGGCAATTACAAAAAAAGTAATTGTTATTGCAAGCACATTGTATCCGCGGATATGACCGAGTACAATTATATACTGGTTTTCCTCCGTTAGAGTGGGCACGAAATATCTGAACTTACACTTAGAAGAAGAAGAAATATATATTTACAAAACATATAAACAAAATCATGAATACATGAAAAATTGAATAATGAAGAATGTTAAGTACCTTTTATTTATATAACAGTTAACTTACTAATGTACAACGACATCTAATGTATATGTGATAAAATTAAAATTTAAAACTTTAAAGTTTTAAACTTTTAAGTAGAGGACAAAATTTAAAAAAAAAAAAACCTGCAAGAAAATAATAAAAATAAATTATAATTAGAACTTAAATAAAGAGAGAAAACACGTAGTAAATAGGAAAATAATTCTTAAACAAGTAATCTAATTCTGCGGTGTTTGTATTTAGAATATCGTACGATGAGACTCGATACGTCGTAATCGTCTATAGTGTTAATTAATGTGTTGCCATGCATTATACAATTATGGTAAAATTTACTAGATAATTTGTTTATATAAGTAAGTATATCTAAAAGGTCTGCGAATGCATATCACGCAATTTATTACATCTATGGACGTTTAATACTGCAGCAGTCTTGAATAGTCAACTAACGTATCGAAATCGCATCCAAATGAAAAGGAAAAAACTATAGATGCACGTGTTAAAAAACTACTCTAGTTAACGGGTAGAAATAGCGTGCCGTCCTCCTATCGCCGACGAACGGTCTTATCTATAATGCGACTCTAACACCTGTCTGGACATACGGGCTGCAGCTGTGGGGTTGTGCAAAGTCCGCAGGTTGTCTGAAATGCGCCTTGATGTGTAGTAAACTTGATCACGTTATTTAATAAACATCCTCTATGTATGCAAGGTCATTAAGCAATACGAACAGAATTATCCTACTAGGCTGGAAAATCATCCAAATACCCTCCGCATCATTTGGCACGATCGGCGATATATAAGGACGTTTAAGACGTAGAAAACCCTTGAACCTAGTCTAAGGTCATGGTTACCGAGCTTTCTGTTCTAAATACCGCTAAATGATCTCGTTGGTCAGTTTGCAGTAAATATTAATGAGACAAGAGGAAAAAAAATCTTCTACAAATAACGTCGTATAATTATGACAAAAAAATTCTACATTTGAGTCGTATAATCTATACTATTCATCTGCTCTTTACTTTGTCACGTAATAAATAATATTAACTAATTAATTCCTATTTATATATAACGTTTTGAGAGCTGCACTACTATAAATCGTAACCGAGTGATATATGTTAGTAGGTTCGAGGAAAACCATTTTATACTTCTAAAGTAAAAAGTAAAAAAAATGAAACGACAATAAATATTCAAACGACTCGGCGATTGTATCGGAGAACGTAGGTGATTCGAGAGAACAAATAAACGTAAAGAGGTGATAGAATAATCAGGATATCATCTGAAAAAACGAAATATACGGCTGATGTAAAAATTTACGATGAAACTTTAGGCTAGAGCTCCACTAGTAATTTTCTACCGCTAACTACAGCGGTAGTTTTACTGTGAAAAATAGAAACAATAATAACAATCGATGCAACATGCTTCGTGAGCTGTACGAAGCTCGTAACCAATAAAGTTCAGTTTTCTTTTCGTAATATCTTCTACTATAGTCAGTCTGTCTATGCTGCATTGCTTTAACACCATCTTGTTGGATATAAGATATGTCCATAACAATCGTCAATAATTCCGCATTTCGAATGTGTCCAACGTCTGCACGTGGCGTTAGTAATCCACGCTTCGGTCGCATATTTTAACACGCGCCTCACGTAACATTGCGCAATTATTTTTCTTAGCTCCGTCGACAATTACCTTTTCTTCGGTACGCTTTCCTGATTTATGAAATATTTTGCGATTGCAATTCTTGCACTTATTTCTTTCATGTCGATCCCGTCATTTGTAATTATTGCTCCCAGATATTTAAATTCGGTTATATTTTCTATTCGTTCGTTTGTCAATTTTACATATGCGCATATTATATATATATATAGGTATATATGGATATATATATATACACGATTAATTTATTATGAAAACTTGAGAATGAATATTTAAATTAATTTCGAATCTTTAATTCTAATTTGACTTATTTATTTTTTAAACAAAACCGGCCAAATGCGAACGATGGCAAATAGTCGACGAAAATAGTACAGTTACGGATCCTCCGCCCCTGCCGCAGACGATCGTGTTAATGCGAAAAAACAACGGAGTTAATAGTGTACGTAATGCCGACCAACGCTGTAGTAGAGAATCAGAGGTTAACAGGCGACCAGAAGATGATTTTACATGATCGCCGGGTGAACGAACCTCGTAGTATTATACAGGTCACGATATACCTGGCAGGCTGCTTTGGAAGAAGGTTGCTGCTGCATAGGATGCGACGGAGACGCAGTGAAATCATTAGCAACTATACAACGAAATGCGGTCTCTATCTTTCTTTCATTCGTTCATCACTCTCTCTCTTTTTCTACACACACACACACACACACACACACATATATATATATAATCTCCATATATCTAGGTATGTAAGCAACAATTTACCATACATATAAAATCTACTTTCATAAATAATGGGCCGCATACATGTCACACAATGAACATGAAATCATAAACGACTATAAATATATACATATACATGTTCTTTATTTTAGTATTTTACGTTTTGATTCATCGTAAAATAAGCATTACTTCACCGATTGTACAGTTATTTCTGTTGGAGATCGTCCGCTTTTCAAAATTTAAATAAGACGGAATGGATCCTATACATACATACACATATATATATAAAAATATTCTGTGCGTTCCAATGATAATAGAACAATCTTCTGTTTAAAAGAACTATACCTCCACTGAACCATATCACCGGCTCGGTAGATCGGAGACGTTTCTACTTTATCGTGCTCATCTACATTTTTCGATTTGAAATCGAAGTAAGGACCGGAAATTAAGTTGTCGTCAAACGTACGTAGAATTAAATTATCTCCATGTAATCCAACGGAAGAAATCATTTCTAACTTCCGACGTGGACGAGGTGGTAAATTTCGGAATTTAAATTTTTATTTTTTCATACGGGATCTAAGGTCTTAAATAGTTGAAAAATAATATTTTTTAAATTCGGATTTTAATTTTAAGAATTTGATCACGACGAAATAAATTTAAAATATATTTAAAATGAGGAATTCCGGTTACACGCAGATGTACAGGTTCGGTGTGTTGCTTGTGTTATGTGTGTGAGTGGGCGCGCGTGCACAACAAAAAGAATAACCGAAATTAAAATATCAGGCAACGGTAGATTTTTTTTTTGTTAGCGCAACTTAATGTCATATACATATACTGGCGATGTACGAAAATATTCTCAACGTGTTACCATTAAAAGTGGATAAAGAAAATCGATAAATAATGAAAAAGTAGTTAAAATCCATAAATTTTTATATATGAAAAGGCCATAAAGCTATTCGGCTATCACGCCGATATCTAGCGGACATAAAAACAATATATAAAAATATATATTATCAAAAATATATTAAAGAAAAAAATATATATAAAAAGAAAATACTTAATTGCACAATATTAGAAAAAATACGAAAAATATTTTTAAAAAATGAATATGAAAAGTAAGTTTCAACTATTATCAAAAAAAAAACCTTCGATTGTGTCCAATTGGAAGGATGCGTGTACAGTATTAAGTGAAACGAGCGCGACGATACATATTGTTATACGACAATAATCATAACACTATCCTCATAAGTATCTAAAACTAGAGAAGATGGTGCGTCTTGAAAGGACAAATTATAGAAAGACTGTATAATGAAGTTAGTTCTGAAGGATTGAACTAGTACAATAATGACAGGATTATATTCTTGGGAAAACTCCCATGTTTAAAATTATATACAATAAATAAATATACGTATAATTTAAAGTAAATTTTCGAAATTATAGACAAAAGTGACCGTCGCGACTTTCTCATTGAATAAGGTTCGGAAAATCAAGAATTCCGTTTTATTTAGGAAGAGTTCGCTCCAAACCGCAGAGATGACGATGGCCTCAGCGGACTGCGTCTGCTCATACAAGGCTCAGCCATTCATACCTGAAGTGTCAGGCTTACTATATCTCATGTCCTCACTCAGATTGATCTCTTCAAAGATGAATACTCCTCTCTAACTAACCTAATCATGTGCTTACGCATGTCTCGCCTTTCACCCTCGTTCCTCTAACCTTACTTGCTGCATCTCGTTAATTTATATTAATAATAATAATATGTCATTCATCTTACAGATTAATTCCAATAATACACTATACCCGAAGTAATCAGAAGTAACAATTATATCCGCGGATTTGCGGGTTTTATGTTAATTTTTCCCGCAATTTTAACATTCTACCGTTACTTATAAATCAAATCTGTTATTTCACATTGCTTTTCTTTGTAATATTGCACATCTAAAATATTTTATTATATATATATATATTTTTTTGTTTTATTATTATATTTAATTTAATTTATGTGTACTTGAAATGGTTTAATAGCTGAAAACCTTTGTGCCCTCTAATACAAGTTTAGCGATTTTAACTACTTTTTTTTATTGTTTATTAAAAGTTCAACATATTCACACCAGTTCAAATTAGGTTCACTTAGTTTTGCATATTATAAAGTATTGTAAATTTTAGTCGTTATCCGGGTGCGTTTAATTTTTAAGTCATTTGGATTTATGATAACAACAACTAAATATTTCATTCTATTGTTGATATCGGCAAATAAAATGCGAATGTGTATATAATATATATACATATAAATACATCAGTTTATGCTAAAGTGAAATAATAACTCAGCACTATTGTCCAAAGTTTATAAACAGCGCCTAAAAGCAATATCAGGAAACAAACGTGTATGTTTATCATTCATTTCAAAATTGTTATTTATTACTAAGTAAGCTACGTTTCTTTAAAACGAATACTCGGTAATCGCTTCTAACCGTTTGCAGGCATAACCAATCCTCGAGAGACGCTGTGTTAACAGTCGAAAATAAGTGACTTCTTATTTATAAACTGTTATTCTTCGAAATTAATGAAAAATTAGCATAAGCCGTTCCATGCAAACATAATCAAAACGACCTCATACACTTTAGCTGTTACCGTATTCGGCTCTAAGTCTGACAAATCGTTCGATCCCAGTTCGAGGCATAAAATTTCGCATCGT